>BLSH010341063.1:11817-27339 GCA_018402905.1 Glandirana rugosa | reverse complement strand
CAAGGTCTCCCGATCTGACCCCCTTAGACTTTTATCTTTGGGGTCATCTGAAAGAAATTGTCTATGCTGTGAAGATACGAGATGTGCAGCACCTGAAACTACGGATACTGGAAGCCTGTGCTAGCATTTCTCCTGCGGTGTTGCTATCAGTGTGTGAAGAGTGGGAGAAGAGGGTTGCATTGATAATCCAACACAATGGGCAGCACATTGAACACATTTTATAAGTGGTCAGAAACTTGTAAATAACTCATGAAAGAATAAAGTTACGTTAAAACCAAGCACACCATTGTTTTTCTTGTGAAATTCCCAATAAGTTTGATGTGTCACATGACCCTCTTCCTATTGAAAAAATGAAAGTTGGATTCAAAATGGCCGACTTCAAAATGGCCGCCATGGTCACCACCCATCTTGAAAAGTTTCTCCCCTCACATATACTAATGTGCCACAAACAGGAAGTTAATATCACCAACCATTCCCATTTTATTAAGGTGTATCCATATAAATGGCCCACCCTGTACATGTATTTCTATTGGTTATGTTTGGTCATGTTTGGATACGATCCAAACACCTAGTCTTTCCACTGTGGATTATAATCAATATAGTTCTTACCAAGCCCTTTCTTTTATTAGGTTTTTTTTGTCCCTTGAGTAACCCACTATAGAGTCTGAGGCACTGAGAGGCTTTGGTATTCTCCACATGTATATGTGTGTTGTTTTAGCAGTACAGAGTAAGCTATGTCATTTTTTCTCTCTATTTTATTTCTTTTGCAATATTGTGTGTATATGTACTCATTACTGTTTATGTTTTGAACATTTGTGTTGTTCACTGCTCTCAAAAAAGCACCCACAGACGAAGACTCACAAGTTGAAACGCGTAAGAGCACCCATCCATACTAGGCTGTAGAGCTGCTTTACAAAATATAGAAGACTTTCCCAGTCTGTGTATATACAGCAGCCTTTCTCAACCTTTTCAACACAGAGGAACCCTTGAAATAATTCTCCGGTCTCGGGGAACCCCTGCTAAAAATGTAAAATCTACAACTCATGATAGATTAGTGTGATGGTCAAGAATGCTCCTTACACTTGTGGTCATTGGGAAGAATTACCCCCTTACAGATAGCTAAAAAGATCAAAGGTATCATTGGGAATTTATCTGGGAGGTAGAAATTGACCATTGCTCAAGGAACCCCTAGCAACCTCTGGAGGAACCCTGGTTGAGAAACCCTGATATACAGTATCTCATAAAAGTGAGTACATCTCTCACTTTTTTGTAAATATTTTATTATATCTTTTCATGTGACAACACTGAAGAAATGACACTTTGCTACAATGTAAAGTAGTAAGTGTACAGCTTGTATAACAGTGTAAATTTGCTGTCCCCTCAAAATAACTCAACACACAGCCATTAATGTCTAAACTGCTGGCAACAAAAGTGAGTACACCCCTAAGTGAAAATGTCCAAATTGGGTCAAATTAGCAATTTTTGCGTGTTACAAGGTCTCAGGTGTGAATGGTGAGCAGGTGTGTTAAATTTGGTGTTATCGCTCTCACTCTCTCATACTGGTCACTGGGAGTTCAACATGGCAACTTATGGCAAAGAACTCATTGAAGAGCTGAAAAAAAGAATTGTTACTCTATATAAGGGCTAGGCTATCAGAGGATTGCCAAGACCCTGAAACTGAGCTGCAGCATGGTGGCCAAGACTGTACTGGGTTTAACAGGACAGGTTCCACTCAGAAAAGGCCTCGCCATGGTCGACCAAAGAAGTTGAGTGCATATGTGCTCAGCGTCATATCCAGAGGCTGTCTTTAGGAAATAGACGTATGAGTGCTGCCAGCACTGCTGCAGAGGTTGAAGGGGTAAGGGATCAGCCTGTCAGTGCTCAGACCATACGCCACACACTGCATCAAATTGGTCTGCATGGCTGTCGTCCCAGAAGGAAGTCTCTTTTAAAGAAAACCGGCAAACAGTTTGCTGAAGACAAGCAGACTAAGGACATGGATTACTGGAACCATGTCCTGTGGTCTGATGAGAGGTTCAGATGGTGTCAAGCATGTGTGATGGCAACCAGGTGAGGAGTACAAAGACAAGTGTGTCTTGCCTACAGTCAAGCATGGTGATGGGAGTGTCATGGCCTGGGGCTGCATGAGTGCTGCCGGCACTGGGGAGTTACAGTTCATTGAGGGAACCATGAATGCCAACATGTACTGTGACATACTGAAGCAGACCATGATCCCCTCCCTTCAGAGACTGAGCTGCAGGGCAGTATTCCAACATGATAACGACCCCAAACACACCTCTAAGATGACCACTGCCTTGCTAAAGAAGCTGAGGGTAAAGGTGATGGACTGGCCAAGCATCTCCTCAAATGGAAGATGGAGGAGGGCAAGGTCTCTAACATCCACCAGCTCCGTGATTTCGTCATGGAGGAGTGGAAGAGGACTCCAGTGGCAGCTTGTGAAGCTCTGGTGAACTCCATGCCCAAGAGGATTAAGGCAGTGCTGGAAAATAATGGTGGCTACACAAAATATTAACACTTTGAGCCCAATTTGGACATTTTCACTTAGGGGTGTACTCACTTTTGTTGCCAGTGGTTTAGACATTAATGGCTGTGTGTTGAGTTATTTTAAGGGGACAGCAAATTTGCACTGTTGTACAAGCTGTACACTCACTACTTTACATTGTAGCAAAGTGTCATTTCTTCAGTGTTGTCACATGAAAAAATATAATAAAATGTTTACAAAGATGTAAGGGGTGTACTCACTTTTGTGAAATACTGTATATCTGTACTTGTGGTTTTAACATGTCCATTTTTCTATATGTTTTTTATTCATATTGAAATAAAACATTTTGGTTTTTTTCATACTCTGACTGTTGCCTGTATGGTGCCTATAAAGCCCGTCCCAAGCTGTCAATGTCTTTATATGTATATTTGGATGTGGCACCATCCTGCGCTAATCTTGGGTTCTCAGTTAGGATTTCTCGGTTGGGGACAGTGAGTAAGTAAAGCAGATTTTAAGGTAGAACTATAGGCAAAACTGTATTTTTTTCATTTTGGATAGAATAAGGGAGGATTATAACCTATTTTGCCATCTGTGTCCCATTGCGGAGATTTCCCTTCACTTCCGGTTCCATAGACAAACAGGAAGTGAGAAGAAATCCCTGCAAATTAAGAGAATTCCTTGTGGAACCCGAGGTCACCAGAACTAGCGGAAGATTTCCCCTCTATTACTTTTCAGGGGACAACCAAAAATTTGGGATTTTCTTTTACTTTCAATGATAACAGGATAAATAGGAAGGGTTGTATCTTCTTAAAGTGGTAGTAAACCCTCCTATCATTTTCTGCCAAGGAAGCTGCCATCTTGGCCTCTGTTTAATCTACAACTGCCATGATGCTGTACATGTGATCAGCTATGACACCAGCCATTGGATGGTTTGACAGTTTGGTTTAGAGTACAACCAATGGGAGTGTTACATTTCTGGCACGTGCCGGAAATGTGACTGGTTTTTAACCTGTTAAATGCATGGGTTTACTACCGCTTTAACGGGGGGCATAGACAGCAAAAAAAAAAACCTGACAGATGTTCTTATCCCTCTGACTATCCAAAACTTAAAAAAAAATGCCTTTAATTATACTTTTAGTCCAGCAGTGAAGTGAAGGCTTAAAATGCTTGTGTAAATGGGTTGTTGTAATTAATTTTAAGTAATAGTAGTGTTCCCAGTAG
Source organism: Glandirana rugosa (assembly GCA_018402905.1). Lineage (NCBI taxonomy): Eukaryota > Metazoa > Chordata > Amphibia > Anura > Ranidae > Glandirana > Glandirana rugosa. Next base: position 23,615 of record BLSH010341063.1, on the reverse strand, counting down.
TGATCTCTTACCTTTCACCCTAGTCTGTATTGTTTCGAGCTACACATGAACTGCAACCCGATCTGCGTTACCATATACGCATTTCAGCACTAGCTGTTCTCTAAGGCTCGACTGATCAATGGGAAATAAAATATACATATATGAACTTCTCAACCCTTTGCCAAAAAGAACCCAGTGCTCATAGTTTTTGGTGTTGAAAAATACAATTTATGCGTTTTGTACAATACACACATGTACTGTACAAGACCAATGCTTTCAGGTTACCCAAAGCCGGAAATTTAAACCCTCAGGTTTATTAATTGTTAATGTCCTCCTTACTCATATCCCAAACCAACCCTGAACACTTAACCTGAGCTTAACTCTTAACCCCTAACCTCATTCTAACCGTAACCATTAAAATGAATTTAAAATTAAAACTAAAACTTAAAGCATATTGAAGCCTAAATACAAAAATGTTATACGGTCACCGGACACTTTATTGGGTGCACCTTGTTAGTACCGGGTTGGACCCCCTTTTACCTTCAGAACTGCCTTCATTCTTCGTGGCAGATTCAACAAGGTGTTAGAAACATTCCTCAGAGATTTTGCTCCATAGTGACATGATGGAATCACGCAATTGCTGCAGATTTGTTGGCTGCACATCCATGATGCGAATCTCTCGTCCAACCACATCCCAAAGGTGCTCTATTGGATGAGATCTGGTGATGGGAGGCCATTGGAGTGCAGTGACCTCATTGTCAGGTTCAAGAAACCAGTGGTGAGATAATTGGAGCTTTGTGACATGGTGCATTATCCTGCTGGAAGGAACCATCAGAAGATGGGGACACTGTGGTCATCAGAAGAAAGAGACATGGTCAACAACAATACTCAGGTAGGCTATGGGGTTTAACCACTTCAGCCCCGGAAGGATTTCACCCTTTAGGACCAGAGCACTTTTTGCGATTTGGCACTGCGTCGCTTTAACTGACAATTGCGCGGTCGTGCGACGTTGTACCCAAACGAAATTTGCATCCTTTTTTTCCCACAAATAGAGCTTTCTTTTGGTGGTATATGATCCCCTCTGCGTCGTTTCTGATTGCCGCTATAAACAAAAGAAGAGCGACAATTTTGCAAAAAAACCCAAATTTATTACTTTTTGATAAAATACAAATCCAAAAAAAAATATAAAAAAAAATGTTTCCATCGGTTTTGCCCGATTTATATTCTTCCTCATATTTTTGGTTAAAAAAATCGCAATCGGCGTTTATTGATTGGTTTGCGCAAAAGTGGCCGCGTTTACGGACGATGAGAATTAATTTCTGGGGTTTTTATTTTTTTTTATTTTTTACTAGTAATGGTGGCGATCTGCGATTTTTAGCGGTACTGCGATATTGCAGCGGACATGTCGGACCATTTTGACACTTTTTTGGGACCATTGGCATTTATACAGCGATCAGTGCTATAAAAATGCACTGATTACTGTGTAAATGCCATTGGCAGTGAAGGGGTTAACCTGCAGGGGGCGCTCTAAGGGTTAACTGTGTTCCCAGGGCGTGGTGTTGCCAACCTCCAGCAGCGTTTTTTACTGGCAAAACATAGAAAATTTACTGGCAGAGCACATTTTTTACTGGCAACTTGAAAAATAATAGAACTCCTATTAGAAACGAAGACAACTGAGATTTAAACATAACATGGAAACACTGACAATACCCATATCAAGTAATTTGCCGGGTTTACACTTAACTTGTCATGCTGTGCTGACTTTTATCAGACCCTGATATTTATAGACAGTAGTAAAAATCACTGATTTTTACAAACTGTCAGTAAATTTACTGACGGTTGGCAACCCTGCGGGTGTGTTCTAACTGTATGTGGGCTGCCCTGGCTGGGGAAAGGGGATGATCACAGCTTCCATATACAGGAAGGCTGTGATCATCGCCCTTCCCCCTTCAACACAACGGAGATCCGTGTTTACATACACGAACCTCCATTCTTTCAGTGCGGGGAAGCCATCGTGGGTAGCCGGCGGCGATCGAGTCCGCCCTACCCGCTCCCTGGCTCCCCCCGAACATGCGCTCACAATGCTAGTTATCGCGGCTGCCGTCCTGTGACGGCGGTTCGCGATAACAAGCCACCTTGCCGCCTTGCTCAATTGGTACAAAGGGGCCCACAATGTGCCAAAAATGGCCCCACACCATTACCCCACCACCACCAGCCTGAACCATTGATACAAGGCAGGATGGATCCATGCTTTCTTGTTGTTTACACCAAATTCTGACCCTACCATCTGAATTTTGCAGCTGAAATTGAGACTCATCAGACCAGGCAACATTTTTCCATTCTTCTATTGTCCAATTTTGGTGAGCCTGTGTGAATTCTAGCCTCAGTTTCCTGTTTTTGGCTGACAGGAGTGGCACCCGTGTGGTCTTCTGCTGCTGTAGCCCATTTGCTTCAAGGTTCGATGTGTTGTGCATTCAGAGATGGTATTCTGCAAACCTTGGTTGTAACAAGTGATTATTTGAGTTACTGTTGCCTATCATCTTGAACCACTCTGCCTATTCTCCTCTAACCCCTGACATCAACAAAGTATTTTGGTACCTACAACTGCTGCTCACTGGATATTTTTCGGACCATTCTCTGTAAACCCTAGAGATGGTTGTGCGTTAAAATTCCTGTAGATCAGCAGTTTTTGAAATGCTCAGACCATCCTGTCTGGCACCAACAACCATGCCACGTTCAAAGTCACTCAAATCCCATTCTTTCTGATGCTCAGTTTGAGCTTCAGCAAGTCATCTTCTCCGCGTCTAGATACCTAAATGCATTGAGTTGCTGCCATGTGATTGGCTGATTAACAATTTGTGTTACCAAGCAATTGAACAGGTGGCCAATGAATGTATATACTGTAAAAATATAATTGCAAATGGCTTTCATTGGATCACTTCTCTGCTGGGGGTTTTGGGAGCCACAGTCAATGTTCAGAAACAGCAGTAAAATGCTCCCAGCAGGGGCTGGCTGCTAATTGATTTCATCTGATTAGCTCAGTGTTATCAGACTAAAGGACCCTCAAGGTCATTGTATTTCCAATGTTATTAATGGATTTCCAGCCACTGTACAGGAAGCCAGGGGGCAAAATTACTCACTTTACAACCCTTCTCTCATTCAGAGCCAAAGGGGAATTGACAAGGAAAGATGGCACTATACATAGATAGGAATCAGCAGAACTGAGAAGAGTTAACCCTTTCTTATTCGTTTAAGGTCAGATATTAATTCGTTTATGTAGCATCTGTGCTTTACAGAGAACACTGAATCCATCACATTAGGCTGGCCATAGACAGCTTGGATTTCAACCAATTCCTGCTGAACCGTCTGAAATTTGAACTGTGGGTGGCCCTGCAAGCACAATCTGGCTCAGCAAAAATCAACTGAAGCGTGCAAATTTATCGGCTGAACAGTGACGGCATCCAATCACATGCAACCTCTGTCCAGGTATTCCGACAGCTGTAGATGCTACGTTTGCCTGCATATAGTGCATCCGGAAAGTATTCACAGCGCTTTTTCCACATTGTTATGTTATAGCCTTATTCCAAAATTGATTAAATTCATTATTTTCCTCAAAATTCTACAAACAATAACCCATAAATGACAACGTGAAAGAAATTTGTTTGAAATTTGTGCAAATTTACTGAAAAAAAAAATGAAAAAAAATCACAGGTACATAACTATTCACAGCCTTTGCTCAATACTTTGTTGAAGCATCTTTGGCACCAATTACAGCCTCGAGTCTTTTTGAGTATGATGCTACAAGCTTGGCACACCTATTTTTGGGCAGTTTCTCCCACCTCTCAAGCTCCATCAGGTTGGATAGGGAGCATCGGTGCACAGCCATTTTCAGGTCTCTCCAGAGACGTTCAATCGGGTTCAAGTCTGGGCGTGTCAAGGACATTCACAGAGTTGTCCCATAGCCATTTCTTTGTTATCTTGGCTGTGTGCTTAGGGTCGTTGTCCTGTGTGGTATTAGGGGTGTTTAGCTCAAGCGATAGATGCCTTTTGTGCAGTGAGTCCACGTCACACAGGCGTTATAGTTAAGGGCCTGGTAGCCCACGTTTATTTAAAAGGAAAAATATAAAAGTTTATACATGGGGGTTGCCCACACAGAGCTTCTTCTCCAACAAGCACAATAACTGAGAAAATGCCAAGCCACCTGGCTTGTAGGCTTACTTTGCCTTGACTTGCAGTTCCTTGCTGAACCAGCCTACTCCTGCACCAAACCAATGCACTCCTGTGCTCAAGGGACCTTAAACCAAAGGTAGTAGTACAGCAGGGGCTCCTCATTAGATGATAGCCACACTAGGATAATGGTAGATCGCACATATAGGTCTTGCTGCCCTCTTCCGGATCATGCGAATCCAGACACACTAGAGCAAAGAAAAACAAACAAGAGAGGCGCACCGACCTTGTGCCGTACAATTAAAAAGTTTAATAATTGAAATAGACAAAATCCATATACTCACAAGCGGAGCTGATATTAAAACCTTTTGAAATACAACAGTACATCCAATGGGGACGATGGTAGAGCCTCGGCAGAGGACCTGGATGTTCACCATAGGACAAGGCTGACGCGTTTCCAGGGCGAACCCTCTTCATCAGAGCCTCAACAGGACTCTCCAGCCCCCTTTGGTTTACTCACTGTCCCCAAGACTTCCGGACTTCCTTCAGCCCCTTTGGACTTTCTAGCCGCCTCGGCTCTCCTAGCCTCCCAGACCCTCCCTTGGTCTCCCAGGCTCTTGTAGCCCTCCTGACCTTCCTAGTCCTTCAGGCACAAAGTCCCCCTTCACCAGGGATGTAGTCTCATACAGGGCAGACAGTTTTGCTGACAGGGGTCTGTCTTTCAGGAGGCTGCTCACTCTCCAACTTCTACACCCATCTGCTCGCACCAGCCCTTTGTTATATGGGATGTGTCCACCTGGGCACACACTCTCCTGGCTATGCACAAGACCCGGACACATTGTTGGAGATCCCGTCCCGCCCAAGACACTTAGGGATCTCCAAACTACAGAGCCCTATCCGTAAAAAGCAAAATCCGGAGAAAGCTGCCAGCACAGTTTTCTCTGTGTCAAATTTATGCTCTGTAATTCTGCAGTCCACCAAAATGCAGACTCTGTGTTCTTTTCCCCCCTATTCCCTTAGGGACAGGGACTTTTACTATTACACCTGTTAGAAGATGAACTTTTGCCCCAGTCTGGTGTCCAGAGCGATCTGCAGCAGATTTTCATCAAGGATGTCTCTGTACACTGCTGTATTCATCTTTCCCTCAATCCTGACTAGTCTCCCAGTTCCTGCCACTGAAAAACATTACCACAGCATTATGCTGCCACCACCATGCTTCACTGTAGGGATGGTATTGGCCATGTGATGAGCGGTGCCTGGTTTCCTCCGACATGACGCTTGCCATTCAGGCCAAAGAGTTCAATCTGTTTGATCAGACCAGAGAATTTTGGTTTTTTTTGGTCTGACAGTCCTTCAGGTGCCATTTGGCAAACCTCAGGCGGGCAGTCATGTGCTTTTTACTGAAGAGTGGCTTCTGTCTGGCCACTGTACAGTACAGGCCTGATTGGTGGAGTGCAACATATATGGTTGTTCGTCTGGAAGGTTCTTCCCTCTCCACAGAGAAATGCTGGAGCTCTGTCAGAGTGACCATCGGGTTCTTGGTCACCTCCCTGACTAAGGCCCTTCTCCCTTGATTCCTCAGTTTGGCTGGGCGGCCCGCTCTAGGAAGAGCCCTGGTGGTTCCAAACTTCTTTTATTTACGAATGATGGAGGCCACTGTGCTCATTGTTTCCTTCAATGCTTCAGACATTTTTCTGTACCCTTCACCACATCTGTGCCTTGATACAATCCTGTCTCTAAAGCCTCGTACACATGGGGCGACGATCGTATACAACAGGTCGTACTAACTATCATCGTCCCGTGTGTACGAGGCTTTAGGTCTACAGACAATTCCTTGGACTTCATGGCTTGGTTTGTGCTCTGACATGCACTGTTAACTGTGGGACCTTATATAGGCAGGTATGGGCCTTTCCAAATCATGTCCAATCAACTGAATTTACCACAGGGGGACTCCAATTAGGTTGTAGAAACATCTCAAAGATGATCAGTGGAAACAGGATGCACCTGAGCCCAATTTTGAGTGTCATGGCAAAGGTTGTGAATACTTGATTTTTTTTTTCCTTTTTTATTTTTAATACATTTACAAAGATTTCAAACAACGGTCTTTCATGTTGTCATCATGGGTATTGTTTGTAGAATTTTGAGGAAAATAATGAATTTATTCCATTTTGGAATAAGGCTGTAAAAAAACAAAATGTGGAAAAAGCGAAGCACTGTGAATACTTTCCGGATGCTCTGTATGATATCCTGCAGTGGAGACTTCTCTATTCATGCTGTTTCTTGGGCTAAATTAGAGAAAATCAAGCTGTGTCTGGCTTTAAAAGTCTCTGTGCTGAACAGAGCTTACAGTCTACTGTCCTTATCCCCCACCCTTGACCACATGTATTTGGGTCAGCCTGATGGAAGCCAATTAACCTACCAGGTTCTTCGTGAGGATTCCCATACGTTTTCTTATAATAAAAGAAAAAAAATGAAAAGAACTGGTACACCCATCTTTATTTCACTTATGGTTATGCCAATAACACCCTCACTGGTATTTCCAGGTTTGCCAATCTGTTAAGCTGACCATCAATGGTGAAATTTGGTTGTAGAACCTTATTAGATATACCAAAAAGGATGTAATGCAAGGCCAGCCAGATTTGATGCATGATGTTTGGTTAGACAATTACATCAATTTGGTAAATCTCAAGTAGATCTAACAGACATTATATAATTTTAATTGTACTGTGTATGCCTGGCTTTACATGAGAGCTTAACTGCACATGCTGCTTTCTCCATTATGGCATAAAGAAAACTGTCAAAATTGTAAATTTTTGACAACAGGGATCAATTGGCTTTGAGTATCTTTTGAAATCCACAATTTTTTTAGCATAAAAAAGCATTTACATGCCCCTCACGCTGCTCTTGTGCAAAGGATAGGGTGACAATACACAGACACAGTAAACTGTACAAACTAGTACTATTGCTCCTGAAGTGCGTTGAAGTGCATTGCATCGACTTAGGCAGCCCATTCAAAATAATGCCCTCCACCCATTCCTAGAAATGTTGATTCTGCTGTATTTTTTACGGCAACACGCACTGAAGATGAAGTGTAAACTAAGCCCTAATGTTGGTGGCAGTAATGGTGTTAGGGAAGGCAATGCTTACCACCTGCTTTGGTGTCAGTGACCACAAAAATAACCCCCTGCATCGGTGTCAGTGACTGAAAAAATAACCCCCAGCATTGGTGTCAGTGACCACAATAATGACCTTCCAGCATAACCCCCTGCATTGGTGTCAGTGACTGCAATAATAACTCTTTGCATTGGGGTCAATGACTGCAATAATAACCCTCAGCATTGGTGTCAGTGACCACAATAATAACCCCCAGCATTGCCAGTGACCACAATAATAGCACAGAGGTATGGTTTTAAGGGCGCTCCAGTGTTTGAACAACTCAGGTGGTAGCGGGGTGATGATCCTTAGGGCAGCTCTTTCAGAGGAGAAGCAGCTCTGGAGGTTGAGAGATAGAAATAAAGGCGCCTCTAAGTGCAGTATGTAAAAATGTATTCATCGCACACAGGGTTAAAAACACTTACAGAGTGACAGGTAGTTCAGACATGTATAGGAGTGTGGTGCAGAGTCCTATTCTTCCATCTGATGATGGGAGCAGCCAGTCATTCTGGAAAATAAACAAGCAGAAACAAGCGCCTCTAAGTGCAGCATAGATGTAGGGTCATGGTGCACAATAAGTTAACACTTACTAGATAGTTGTTCAGGCATGTAGAGTAGGTGTAGAGCAAGTCTCTTCGCAATTTCTTCTGCCCGCGGAGAGTAAAGGAAGCCGGCCAGCCGCTGTCACTTTCTGTCCAATGGCATGCTGGTGTGTGGTAATGCAGAGGAGTAGTCTGTGTTCCTGGTTCCCACTGGAACTCACAAGACTGTTGGCATCAATATAGGGCGGTGTGACATTATGAAAGGCGAGGTGATCGATGAACGTTATGTTTCACCTCGCATGCGTTCATTTTCAATGAACTAAGGCAAAATCCGGTCCAGGTGTTGCCAGCCATCTTGGCATCATTGGCTCCAGACCAGATTTTGTGGTTCACTTGTGTCCACCAATATGTGATATAAATAAGCAGGAGTAGAGCAAAGGTTTGCTCTAGCCTGGGAGCCATCAAACCTGAGAGAGCTGCTAAATTGAAGTTGGCTTTATGACTGAAACAAAAGCTTTGCATTGTCTTTGTTTTGTGGGTGACTGGGAGAAGCCCTTCACCGCTCAGGAAAACTGAAAATGTTTAGAGCCGGGATGGCGAGAATTTTTTTTCTGTTTTGTTTGTTTTATTTTCATGCAAGCTTTTAACCACTTAACAACCGCCCTATAGTCAAATGACGGCTACAGGGCGGTTGCTTAATTCTGGGAGGACGTACAGTGACGTCCTCCCATGAACGCGCTTCCCGCGCGCTCCATAGGGCATGCCCACGGGAACATCTGTGACCGCCACGTCCAGGGGACCCGGGGCATCACAGATCGTGGTGAATGGCCACTGTGAGCGGCTTTTTAGCACATGATCGCTCTGTCAAATGACGGAGCGATCACATGTAAACAAGCAGTCGGTAGTCCCGACTTTTCTCTCCCCTCTCCATTGTGCATTGTGAGAGGAGAGGGGGAGAGAGGACGTGCTGCAGTGATGTGGGCAAAGTGTAGTGCCCACAGCGCTGCTAAGTGACAGGCTGCAAACCCCACCATCCATCCAGCCTCACCACCCAGCCAGCCATCCTCACCCCATCCATGCTCACCCACCCAGCCATCCTCACCCCATTAATGCTCACCCATCCATCCATGCTCAGCCACCCATCCTCACCCATCCATCCATCCATGCTCAGCCATCATCACCCAGCCATGCTCACCCATCCAGCCATGCATGCTCATCCACCCATCCATGCTCACCCAGCCATCCATCCATGCTCACCCAGCCATGCCCACCCATCCATGCTCAGCCACGCATCCTCACCCATCCATCCATCCATGCTCACCCATCCAGCCATCCTCACCCAGCCATGCTCACCCATCCAGCCATGCATGCTCATCCACCCATCCATGCTCACCCAGCCATCCATCCATGCTCACCCATTATTTGTGTGAAAAAAGGACAAAAATTGATATGGGTACAGTGTTGCATGACTGAGTAATTGTCATTCAAAATGTGAGAGCAATGAAAGCTGAAAATTGGTCTGGTTGTTAAGGGGGTTTAAGTGCCCAGTGGTCAAGTGGTTAAAATAAAACTGGCTACAAGTCAGCTTTTAAGAAAACCTGCCATTTGGACCCTTTTCCCAGGGAAGGTGATCCCCATTGAGCTGACCCCCCCACAGCGGTAACATGCTTCGGAGCATGCGTGGCTTCTTCGTCAGACACTGCCCATGCTCCAAAAAATCGCCCTATACTGACGCCAACAGCCTCGTGCCTTCCAGGGGGAACCAGGAACACAGGCTACTCCTCTGCATTACCATACACCAGCATGCCATTGGGCAGAAAATAACAGCTGCTGGCCGGCTTCCTTTACTCTCCACTTACTCTACACCTACATACCTGAACATATCAACTATCTAGTAAGTGTTAACCTACTGTGCACCATGATCCTCCATCTATGCTGCACTTAGAGGTGCTTGTTTCTGCTTGTTTATTCTCCAGAATGACTGGCTGCTCCCATCATCAGATGGAAGAATAGGACTCTACACTACACTCCTATACATGTCTGAACTACCTGTCACTCTGTAAGTGTTTTTAACCCTGTGTGCAGTGAATACATTTTTACATACTGCACTCAGACGCGCCTTTCTTTCTATCTCTATAAGCAGACGTCTGCTGATCGGCGGCCAGAGATGTTGGTCGGGGGTGCTGCACATGTACAGCTTGTGCCAGACTCCTTTTGAGTTCCGAGCGGTGTAAATCTGCCGTTTCTGCATTCTGGTCACCACATGGCATCCCTCTATAATATTAGAAGCTAATACAGCTATATAAGCACTTCACTTTGTATACAAGAGCAAGCTTTTTGATCAATTGGACCATTCAATCACATCTCCTCAACCACCCCTCACCATACTTATTGATTTACACTATCTGGGTTGTGCCGGGACTCGACGACTGGGACTGGGTCATCCCTGCCCCCCCCCCCCTCCCATGGTGGAGTCATTGGACTGTGGACGCTTCCATGTTGGTTGGACGGTCCAGAATAGGCCGCAGCAGCAGTTATCTCCATGACATTAGTTATAATACTACCACTTCCCCTGATGAAGAGGAACAATGCATGACCTCGAAACGCGTAGGTAGCACTCTTTGTTAATTTCATAGGAGTATGCTGTGTTAAGTGGTTTTCTCGATATATGTACTACCATTGTGATATTATTAATGTACTACTGTATTTATGTCTATTGGGTGTGTTTACATCCCCTGTTTTAACCTTTGTTAAATAAAACATGAGATTTTTTTTATATAAATCAACTTTTTCTGTGGAATCTATGCCCTTTAAAGTCTCAACCAAGAGGGTTTGTATACTAGGATTGTAATTAGGGATGTGGGCATTTTTCCACATATCCATTAGGAGTCAAGTGCACTCATCAAGATGTAATATGGAACTTTTAAGATGAAATATTACAGTATGTATTGTTTCTAATTGTTTTGCTATATACATCTACATAGACTTTTGTTTTCCCCCACCCTCCTGAAGAAGAAAGACATATCCCACAAAATGTACAGAGGAAATAGGATCCCTATGACAGTTTCAGCAAGACAAAGACTTAAGGAAATATAGACAGATTGCTGGATTTTAATATACGTTGTAAGACACTGTAAATTTTACAATTTCTCTCATAAAGAAGGAAGTTAAAATTACTATAGTGTTTTAATAAATAAATATATATTTTTGACAATATCTTGTACAGTCCTTGAGTAACTTAAAAAGCTTGTAATTCTAAAAAAACAAAAAACGAGATCCTGTTCCGTTAAAGCAGGTTAAACAGCATTGTGCTTGTGCTTTCTAATCTGTCCCTTTCTATGCTGTAAAAAACCTGGTTGATCCTGCCTGTTCCTGTGTCCCTCTATGTAAACTGACCACAGTAATCATGGTTGCTGATCCATGATACCGTGGTCACTTTACGTGCCTCCATCATCTCGCAGTCTCTCCTCACGCCTTCCATCCCAGCCTGTCAGCTCCTGTGTGTGAGTGATCTCCTGCCCGCCCCTCCCCTCCTGCCGCTAGAAGTAGTTGGCAGGAAAGTCAAAGTAGGATTACTGTCAGCCCCTCTGTTATACCAAGGTATGCTACACAGTGTAAATGTTTGTTTAAAATTGTCATTAGGATGAAACTGAAAGGACGGTTGATGAAGATCGCCGTCCTCCCCTCCCCGCCCGTCCTCTAGTGAGTGTGTGTCCTCGACTGTCCGACCCTACCTTCCGCACTCCTCTCTGACGCTCTACTACCTCCGTGCATTTCACTGGTGCCATAGTACCTAGTCGTTGGTACTAATGACACCAGTCAAATGTATCTCCCTGTGTCCTTGTCCGTCCTAGTTGGTCCAAAAAATGTCGTATCTTTCCCTGTCTAATCTTTCGTGTTCGTGTTACGACAAATTGGACGAAATTGCCTTGTCCTAGAGCAAAAAACAAAAAAATC
>BLSH010341046.1:135881-152647 GCA_018402905.1 Glandirana rugosa | reverse complement strand
TACTATGAAATGTGTAGCCTGCTAAACACTGTGAAATTAAAGCTATGTCCACTATAAGGCTTGGAAAAATTTTAGATTGTAAGCTCCTATGAGCAGGGCCATTAGATCCCATTTGCTAAATGTTTGTCTAAATGTAAAACCTAATATACTAATGCCACTAAATGGATGTACTTAATTGTGTTGCTGTGCAAATAAATGTAAATTTTCGAGCTATTTTTTTAAAATTTGTTTTGGGGGGAGCTGGGTTTGGGGAAGTGAACCATCGTGCTAATGACAAATTATGAGAAGGTGTAATTGTGGATTAAAAAAAACCTAACCTCTTCAGCACACCTGCAAGTAAATGATAAAGGATGCTTAAGTGGAGTTTTTCTTTTAACAGGTCTGGAGAATTGCAGGTAAGTGCCGGTTCACACTGCACTGTGCAAGATTGCGTCTGATTCACACCGCAGTACAAGTCACATGCGCTGTCCATGTGATTTCAGCCATACAGGTAGGATGGCTGCATTTGCATTGCATTCAGACCGAACTCGCACAGGACCTTTTTTTTCTTTTTTTTCTCTTTTGGTCCACACCAGAATTGGATTGCATAGGTGTTCAAGCTAGGGTTGCCACATCATCCCTTTAATCCAGGACACACATTAATTACACAGGTTCTGCGACTAATTAAAGTGGTAATTAAACTCACTTGGTGCCTTATATGCATTAAATTGGCCTCAAAACCTGTGTAATTCATGTGTCCTGGATTAAAGGGATGATGTGGCAACCCTAGTTCACGCCCATGCGATCTGATTAATGTCCGAACTGTTAGTTTGCACTGTGATATGTGAGCTGAAATGGGGGTGTCATTAACAATGTATTGACACTCCCAGCAGGTCACACATGGCAGTATGAAATGTGATGCAGGAACCTGCAGTGGATTTGCAGGGTTCCCGCATTCCCGGCACTCATAATGAATTTAGCTGGTGGATAGGCAGTGTTGTACGTCTCAAACTGAGCCTTTGTCATTCACCTGTCTATTACTAAAAAAAAAAAAAATAGTGATTGCGATCAAATATTCGCAAGCAAGTGTGGCTTTGGCACTGACCCAGGAATGTCATTGTGCCTTTGCTGGTCAGGATCTCTATATAGGTGGATATAGCGAGGTTCCATTTCAGCAAAGAGGTGCTAATCATTTGATGGGTAAGTGTAGGAAATAAACTTGTCCTTACACCATGTGGGGGAGGATGCGGTAGCTATATTTGGTGGGGATGGGCATAATTTATTTGTTCATGTGGGATCACCAAACATTCTCTTCCTGTCAGGGCAGCCATCAGAAATTTTGGGGCTTCTTAAACTGCTTTAGACCTGCCCCACCCCTTCTGACCACCAACATTCCCCAGGGCCTTCCCACTGGGCCATTCCACCACATCCACCCACATCCAGGGGTGTATGCATATCGCAGCCCCAGTAGGAATTATACACCCTGTCACACTTACTGGGTGTAGCCTGTTAAGCATGACTCATTCAAGTGAAGTGTGCAATGCATTCTAGTGTGGGATCCATGGGGTTAAAAAAAAAACAGTGCACAGGCAGCACAGCCTCACCTGATGCTTGCAATAAGACCTCAAGCCGGACCATAGGTGCTGGAGGTCCCAAACGTGGACCAGTTGTGGTCCGGGGGGCCCTCTCCATGTGACCCAAGTTTAGAATTTTTATCGCCTATGTTTCAGGAGAATGGTGTCCCCAAACTGGGTGTCCCCCTCCCATAGACTCCAATGTTAAAGACTGCTAAACACTTTGTTGTAACGGCCCCTCGAGACACTGAGGTCCCTTACAACAGTACTGCCCGAGCCCCCCTGATGCTGGCCCTGCTTAATGCCCATGTGCACATATCACTTCCTTGTTACAGGCATATAACACTTCCTGCATGTATTCTGCTGATGTAAATCAGTAAGGAGTGTGTATATATATATATATATATATATATGAGAGAGTTGCTTTTTAATATATATATATATATATATATCCATCTGAGAGGGTTACTTCTATACATTCCTTTTACACTTGGCCGACTTTTCCTGAAACTCTTAAGTGGCACCAACATAAAAGTAGTCCCCGTACTACTTTGATGTGACTTGAGGTTCTTAGCTCTCAATATTACTCAGGCATTCCCTGAAGTTGGGACAATGTTGTGGGCAAACTGCATTACTTTCAGGATAACACCTTCTGAGTTACGCCCCATTCACACTTGTGTGACTTGAAAGCCATGCAACTTTGGTGTGACTTGAAGCAATGCTTGTGTAATCTTGAGGTCTAGGGACCACAAGTCATATCAAACTCAGACCAAAGTAGTTCAGGGACTAGTTAGAAGTTGATACCACTTGAAGTCAGACAGCTATGAATCCTACTCATTGGAAATTGCGGGGGTCCAACTTGACAGGAGACTCTGCAGTCCCAAGTTGCAGAACAAGTTGCGCAAGTGTGAAAGGGGCCTTAGATATCCATCCAAAAGTGGAAGCTCTGCTTATCTCTCTCCCCCCCCCCTTCTGATGCCACGTTTGGCACCTTTTCGGGGGGGTACCTGTTTTGGACATTTACCTGTCCCCACTTCCAACAGACCTCACTGCAGCGAGGTATGCTAGAAAGTTGTCACCCCTCCTCCTTCCCTGCTGCCAGGCCATTCAGAAAGCGCAGTGCCCTTTGTTCATGTGCAGTAGGGAATTGGCAATGGAGGCAACAGCACCTGAGAGCCAATGGAAACATGGACTGGGGTGCCAACATCACTATCTTCCAGGACAGTGCCCTAATAATTAAAGCCAGCAGTTGCAGGATGTGTAGCTGCTGACTTGTACATTTTCTGTGGTGGGGGGCTGAGGCACAACTTTAATATCAGCCTGGTTACCTAGATTGGTGAGCTGGGATTGAGCCCCAGCTATTACATGGTACTTGGGCTTATCTCAACAACCTGTACCATGTGAATAGCTTCAGGTAATCCCAGCTGACATGAATGTCAAATAATTCTGACTGTTCAAAATTTGGCTGGTACATTGATTTGTATTACCATACAAGCCATTACAGCAAGCCTACATGATACATTTAAACAAGGCTATCTAAAGTCTCGTACACACGGGATGATGATCGTATACAACAGGTCGTACGAACGACCGTTGTATACGAAATTGATCGTTAGTACGCGCGTTTAGAACAGCCGACGTAGGACGGTCGTACAACGGGAGTCGTATGAGCAAACTAGAAAACGTGGTCGTTCCAACAAGCGGTCATATGACCGTTGTATCGTGTGTACAGAGAAGTTGGTCCAACAATTTGTATTGTGCAAAACACGCATGCTCAGAAGGCAGGAACGGCCGGATGCTAATTACATGCACCTGAACGTTCTTTCTTTGGTTGTGCGATCGTGTAGTGCAGTCAGTATGCTAGATACAACAGCCAACATACGATTTGAGACAATCGTACATACGATCGTTGTCCCGTGTGTACGAGGCTTTACTCACAGAGTAGTTCGATGGTATGACCTTCGGAAACTTGCATTGTACTCAGCATTAGATGCTGAAAATATGCGAACGCATATTCGCCAATTAGCCAATGCCCATCAGTTTGTTTGTTCCATACTATGAATTCTTTATGCATGCAATGGTATGTACATATTCAATAATATTATGATGTGGAATTGGAATAATCACACACTAGATAATGTGCTGGCAGTTAGTTTTTAGAGCGTTTTCAGAATCCAAGATTAGTAAATGTATTTTCTATGGCTGGTTGTGATCAACTTCATAGTGTAGTGGTTCCTTCGAACACCTTCAAAGCGTACAGCAAAGGGTTTGGATCCTACAGGTGCCATCACTACACCTTGCATTGTAATTGGCATTATATTCTGAAAATATGTCAAGGCAATGCCCATCAGTTTGATTGCTTCCATACTATGAACTTAAAGAGAGGCAAAGAACAAAGAGGCGCCTCTAAGTGCAATCAACAAGGTACAATAATTTATTGAAACGGTTAAAAACACTGACAAGATCCCAGGTATATACAGGCACAATCACAGTCCAAAGACATGGAGAAGGGGCAGGTGTAGGATGCCAATCCAGCTAGGGGAGATGATCAGCAGTGTGGCTGCAGCGTCTCCAATCGTTCACTACCGAAGGATGGTAAACAGCCGGCTGAAGCAGTGTGGGAACGAGGCTGGGAGCGCAGGAGCGATCGTCTCAGGCGGATGACGTCACAGATGCGACGCGTTTCCTTGACAGCAGGCTCCGATAACGTGGGTAGCCAGCGACACTTCTTCAGGCAAAGGGGAAGGAATAGCAGGTGCTCCTGGGACTGACGGAGTTCATATAAAACAGCTAATGAAGGGGGAGGAAGAGGAAGAGGCGGGGAGAGAGGGGGGGAGGGGAGGGGAGGAGTGACCATATGGAACAGCATGGAAATGTTAAAAACAAGGGAATAAATAAAGGACTGAGTTTGGCAAAGGATAAAAAATGGAATGTATAGAATGGGCAAAAGACAAAATGGAATAGAAGGAATGGGCAAAGGAAAAATGTGATATAATATAAGGATGTATATATGGGTGTATTCTGGCATGATGAAACAAGGAGGGGGAGGGGGGGTGGGAACCAGGGTAAAATATGAATAAAGGAAGGGGAAGAGAAAAAAATATATATAAAATAAAATAAATAAATAAAACAAAGTAGCTGCAAAGCGGTAGTGATAGAGAAGCAAAAAAAAAAAATTGGGAGGGGTCTGTACAATTGTGTGTGTATCCATCCAAGTGTGCAGAGGACCGGGGACATGTCAAAGGCTATGCTACAGACAAAATGTATAGGGGGGGGAGGGGAGGAGTGACCAGATGAAACAGCATGGAGATGTTAAAAACAAGGGGATAAATAAAGGACTGAGTTTAGCAAAGGATAAAAAAGATAAAAAATGGATTATAAGGAATGGGCAAAAAGAAAAAATGGAATATAAGGAATGGGCAAAGGAAAAATAGTAATATAATATAAGGATGCATATATGGGTGTATTCTGGCATGATGAAACCAGTGGGGGGGGGGACAAGGGTAAAATATGAATAAACACGGGGGAAGAAAAAAAAATATATATATTAAATAAATAAATAAAACGAAGTAGCTGCAAAGCGGTAGTGATTGAGAAGCAAAAAAAAAAAAAAAATTGGGAGGGGTCTGTACAATTGTGTGTGTATCCATCCAAGTGTGCAAAGGGACATGCCCACATGAGCCACGAGCTCAAGGTAAGGACCGGGGGACATGTCAAAGGCTATGCTACAGACAAAATGTAAAAAAGATGTATAAAAAAAAAATATATATATATATAAAAAAATATATATATCTATATAAAAAAGGTGTGTATATATTAAAAAGTATATATAAAAAAAGTATGTAAATAAATATATATATATATTGAATACATATGAAGGGAGACAATATGTATACATATACACACACATGCATATATACATATATATATACATACACATACACACATGCACACGTATACATAAAAATGAAGATATTTGTAAACGATGTACACAACGGAGGAATGTGTGTGAAGAGTGATGAATATCTATAGTATAAAAGGGAAATGGACATGTATATGCGTATATGTGGGAACATGCATATACATGTGTGTACATGGTGCACATGCTATAAGTCAGAACAGCTGTGGGAGAGGGTGGGGCCAGAGGGAGGGCAGAAGGAAAAGAAGGGGGGGGGAGGGGTGAGGGGAAAGAAAGAGGGAGGGGAGGGGGAAAGGAGGAACGGGGGAGGAGAAAGGTATACAACAACAATGCATATGGAAGAAAAAATGGTTATAAAATGGTGGATACTTCAATACACTCGTCACACACTAGTTAATGTGCCGGCAGTTCGTTTGTAGAGAATGAAGAGAATACAAGATTAGTAAATGTATTATTTCTGTCTGGTTGCAGTCAACTCTATAGAGTAGTGGTTTATTCCAATACGTTCAAACCTTACAGCTCCTGGTTTGGATCCTACAGATGTCATCAGCACACCTTGCATTGTATGCAGCATTATATTTTGAAAATATGTGAAGGCATATTCACCAATTAGCCAATGCCCATCATCAGTTTGATTGCTTCCATACTATGAACTTTTGCAATGCAAGCAATGGTATGTACATATTCAATAATATTATAGTGTGCAATTTGAATAATCACACTCTAGTTAAGGTGGCAGCAGTTAGTTTGTAGAGAATGAAGAGAATACAAGATTAGTAAATGTATTTTTCTGTCTGGTTGTAGTCAAGTCTATAGCGTAGTTGTTTATTCTGATACATTCAAAGCTTAAAGCTCCAGGTTTGGATCCTACAGATGTCATCAGCACACCTTGCATTGTATGCAGCAGTATATTTTCCATTTTGCTGCGGTAGTTCCCATACACTTTTTCAAGCAAATCATGTTCATACAAGCCTTCAATGGATTCTGCAGGTTCAAGCCCAATTGACATCAGCTATTCCCATATAAGAAGGCATATTCGTGGCAATAACGCGATTCTGCTTTCGCATGATCGCCTATTTGATATGCTAATTGCCTTTTATGGGCATTATTTTTGAGCGTTATGCGATCACATATTCGTGATATAGTGAATTAGCCCCTATATGTCCATGTTTTGACAACTAACCTGCTCATTCTCCAGTGCTAGGTGGACTTTTGAAGATATGTAATTCAGGCAACCAATCACCTTAGCAGTTGACTATTTACATCTTTATGTACAGTCAATCAGGTCTCAAACTTTACACCATGTGGCTTACATTACAGCTGTTACTCCCCTGCTCGGGGGCAAGACTCCCAGATGAAGGTTGATATGCACTGGTCAGCTCCATAAAACGTGTTGAATGGCATTCCAGGTTACTTCCAGCAGTGTGCAGACCAGATATGATTAGATTTCATAGTTCTTGCATTATGGAAAAACCATGCTGCCCTCCAACACATAGTTTGTAGACGCTATAACTGTTGCATGTAAATCTGATTATTTGTATTAATTATCATGATATAAAATAATGAATGTGGGGGCTTTTAGCGGGCGTGCTTTTTTTTTGGGGGGGGGGGGCAGCAGTTCCTTCTTGGACCCAGGCAGCACAATGTCTCGAGCCAGCCCCAATATCGCAGTCCCGATAAAAATCGCAGATCGCCGCCATTACTAGTAAAAAATAAAAAAAAATAAAAACCCCAGAAATGAAATCTCATCATCCGTAAACACGGCCACTTTTGCTCAAACCAATCAATAAATGCTGATTGTGATTTTTTTATCACAAATATGAGGAAGAATATAAATCGGCCAAAACCGGTGAAAAAAAATGTTTTTTTATATTTTTTTTTTGGATTTGAATTTTAGCAAAAAATAAGAAATTTGGGTTTTTTGCAAAATAGTCACTCTTCTTTTGTTTATAGCGGCAATCAGAAATGACGCAGAGGCGATCAAATACCACCAAAAGAAAGCTCTATTTGTGAGAAAAAAAGGACGCAAATTTTGTTTGGGTGCAACGTCGCACGACCACGCAATTGTCAGTTAAAGCGACGCAGTGCCAAATCGCAAAAAGTGCTCTGGTCCTAAAGCTGGAAAACCTTCTGGTTGGTAAGTGGTTAAACAAAACTTGCACTTTTACTTGGAAATAATAGATTTTCTTAAACAAAATGCATTATAGTTTTTGTTTTAAAAATGGGTATTTGTTTTCTAAATCTTACTGTGCTAAAAGAATGAAAAATAGAAGCCTACTTTCACAAAACTCTTTACTGTTTTATTACCATTAAGTGATTATCCACATTCATAAGAATCTTTGCAAAAAGAAAGGCCCTTTGGGTCTGGTATGAGTTTTAAGGGTAACACCACGCCAAAATGTAAAAAAAAAGAAGGTCTTGCGGCCCCCAAAATCTCTACCACACCCTTATCCGTGCATGCAACCTGGCAGGCCAGGAAGGGGGGGTGAGCAAGTGCCCCCCCTCTTGAACCATACCAGGCCACATGCCCTCAATATTGGCGGGTGCTTTGGGGCGGGGGGCTTTGCCCCCCACCCCAAAGCACCTTGTTACCATGATGATGGGGACAAGAGCCTCTTCCCCACAAACCTGGGCAGTGGTTGCAGGGAGCTTTCTGGAATATGGAAGCGCCCTTTAAGAAGGGGGCCCCCAGATCCTGGCCAACCTCTATGGGAATGAGTAGGGGTACATTGTACCCCTACTCACTCACCAACAAAAATGTCAAAAAGAAATAAAAAACACACACAAAAAAACCAATGTCCCCCAATGTAGATCCATGGTCAATCACAATGCCGGCCACACCCAAAAAGGAAAAATAGAAAAGAAATAGATAAGGGGCGAGGCCACCCAGTAACATGCACCAGTCAGTGACATCACAGGAGGTGTTGCCACCAGGTGACATCACCAGGGGTGGCTCCATCCCTTAACTGTTTAAGAACTGTCACATGGTGAAGCAGGCAGACGGTGGTAGCCTTCGTCATGGGCAGAGCTTTTTTTTTCTTTTTTCAGGGTTCAGCAGTGCAGTAGGCATCATGACTGACAATGGAGCTACATAAGGGGACATTGTTTTTTATTTTAAATAAAGGAATTGACAAAAAGTGTGTGTGTGTGTTTATGCCTTATTGACACTTTTTTTTGGTAAATGAGTAGGGATACAATGTACCCCATACTCAATCATATAGGGGGGTGGGGTCTGGGGGCCCGCAGACCCCATAACCACCACCCAGGTTTGTGGGGAAGAGGCCTTTGTCCCCATCAACACTTTGAAGGCTTATATGCAAGTAATTGGCCATACAAGGGGTATGGGTGTCTGGGTACTGCCCCGGGGGACATGTATTAATCTATATACAGTATCTCACAAAAGTGAGTACACCCCTCACATTTTTGTAAACATTTTATTATATCTTTTCACGTGACAACATGAAGAAATGACACCTTGCTACAATGTAAAGTAGCGTGTGTACAGCTTGTATAACAGTGCAAATTTGCTGTTCACTCAAAATAATGCAACACAAAGCCATTAATGTCTAAACTGCTGGTAACAAAAGTCAGTACACCCCTAAGGGAAATGTCCAAATAAGGCCCAAAGTGTCAATTATTTCCCAACACTGCCTTAACCCTCTTGGGTATGGAGTTCACCAGAGCTTCTCCACTCCTCCATGACAACATCACGGAGCTGGTGGATGTTAGAGTCCCAGCACTCCTCCACTTTCCATTTGAGGATGTCCCATAGATGCTCAATAGGGTTTAGGTCTGAAGGCATGCTTGGCCAGTCCATTGCCTTTACCCTCAGCTTCTTTAGCAAGGCAGTGGTCATCTTGGAGGTGTGTTTGGTGATATCATATTGGAATACTGCCCTGTGGCCCAGTCTCTGAAGGGAGGGGATTAGGCTCTGCTTCAGTATGTCACAGTACATGTTGGCATTGATGGTTCCCTCAATGAACTGTAGCTCCCCAGTGCCAGCAGCACTCATGCAGCTCCAGACCATGACACTCCCACCATCATTGACTGTAGGCAAGACACACTTGTCTTTGTACTCCTCACCTGGTTGCCACCACACACGCTTGACACCATCTGAAACAAATATGTTTATCTTGGTCTCATCAGACCACAGGGCATGGTTCAAGTAATCCATGTCCTTAGCCTGCTTGTCTTCAGCAAACTGTGGGCTTTCTTGTGCACCATCTTTAGAAGAGGCTTCCTTCTGGGACAACAGCCATGCAGACCAGTTTGATGCAGTGTGCAGTGTATGGTCTAATCACTGACCCCCCACCCCTTCAACCTCCGCAGCAATGCTGGCAGCACTCTAAATCTATTTTCCACAGACAACCTCTTGATATGATGCTGAGAACATGCACTCAACTCCTTTGGTCAACCATGGCAAGGCCTGTTCTGAGTGGAACCTGTCCTGTTAACCTCTGTATGGTCTTGGCCACTGTGCTGCAGCTCAGTTTTAGGGTCTTGGCAATCTTCTTATAGACTAGGCCATCTTTAGGTAGAGCAACAATTCTTTTTTTCATATCCTCAGAGTTCTTTGCCATGAGGTGCCATGTTGAACTTCCAGTGACCAGTATGAGAGAGTAAGAGTGATAACGCCAAATTTAACACACCTGCTCCCCATTCACACCTGAGACATTGTAACACTACTACTATAGACATTAATGGCTGTGTGTTGAGTTATTTTGAGGGGACAGCAAGTTTACACTGTTGTACAAGCTGTACAAGCATAATTTCTTCGGTGTTGTCACATGAAAAGATATAATAAAATGTTTGAAAAAATGTGAGGGGTGTACTCACAGTGCTTTCCAAGAGGGGATCAGTTTATGGAGCAACTCCAAGACGTGAGGAGAGGTCTTGTGACTAAGTCCGGGATGGTCTTGTCTTGTTGAAGGTAAGCTTCAAGGATTACTCCAGGTCTTTTCCCAAGGCTAGTTGCCATTTCAATGGATCCCTGTTCTTTTATCAAGTTTTGCTATGTCCTCGCATAAAGATCATAGGAACTGTCTTGATATTGGTTTTGAAAGGATAGTGGTTTGTGGTATTCCCTTGGAGGGATAAGTTGTGGGATAACAGGAATGCACATTTAGTTTTAGAGTCTGTTGTCTCTAACTCTTGGGGTTTTGGAGGCAGGTGTGTTTGAGCTTTGACCCTCATTGTATTTTTGTTTCTTCCTTTTGGTATAAGGAGATTTGTGTGGTGAGTTTCCTGGAGTGTGTACTGTTGATGGTATTTGTGGAGGTAGATGGAACTCTTGGTACCACTCGGGTAGGTCTATTATTTCACTTTGAATGGTCTCGCAGAATAGCGGGATGTCATCTGGAGTACGTAGAAGTACCTGTTTTCCATCTATGGTGACTTGTACTGCAAAGGGGAATTTCCACTTGTGCGGAATTTTTTCTCTCTAAGGACTTTGAGTATAGGTTTTATGGCTCTTCTGTTTTTTAGGGTGATGGGCGATAAATCTTGAAAGAGTTGAATTGTTGCACCATTGAATAGGATTTGGTCGTTTTGTCTGGCTTTTGCCAGTATTTCTTCTTTCAGGGGAAAATTGTTGAGGCAGCAGATGATGTTCCTTGGTGGGTCTGTGTCCGGACCTCTGGGTCTAAGGGCTCTATGAGCTCTTTTAAATTAAATTGTTGAGTCTATGGGTCTTTCCAGCACTTTGTTGAAGATTGATGTGAGGACGGGTTTTATTTAATCTGAGTTAATTGATTCGGGGATGCCTCTTAATCTAATATTCTTTCTCCTTCCCCTGTTGTCTAAGTCCTCCATATGTCTATTTAGGTTGATCAGATGCAAGGAGTGTGTGGTGGTGACTTGTTCCAGTCTCTATTACTTTGTCTCTTAGTTTTCCCGACTTTTCATTGGATGCTATTTGCTCTGTCAAAACCAGGATATCCGCTTTGAGATCTGTTATTGCAGAGGAGAAGGATTTTTTGATGTCAGCTGCTATTTCTGTCATGTCCCCATAAGTTAGGGGTTGATCAAGGTTTGTTGTGCTTCTCATTGGTCTATCTGAGGCAGCTAGTGATTCGTCGTCAAAGTCCTCTTTGTCTGTGTAATCCTGTGGTTGAGGGTTTTTGGATCCTACCATATTCCTGTCTTTCTGTGCTTGATTTTTGAAAATGTCTGCAATATCTGGACAGGAGGAGCCTACCAGAAAAAGTTGATAACGTGTTTGTGAGCCTGATTGTGAGTTTGATTTTTGGGATTTACCCATCTTAAATGTTAAACCCAGTTTATATATTAGGATTATGTAGTGTCCTTTGGAGTTATTTTATAGGCTTGTCATCTTTCTCGTAATAACAATGAGAGTCCGTTAGGCAGCACTTCCTGGTTCCTTGTTGCTATATTGTGGCAGGGTATGTCTAGCACTTGTGGACAGAATGTGCTGCGGCGGGGGCTTGGTGCTTTAGAGTGAATCCTCTCTAATCTTAATAGGAAAAGCAGTCTCTCACTGTTGTGACAGGGTGTATATGCCTGGAGTACCAATATGGCCGCCATTCACAGTCTTTGTAAATGGTGGTGTTTAGGCCCAGGAGTAGCAAGATGGCTGCCACTCTTATTTCTTCCAGAGAGCCAGTTTGGGTGAATATACTGTCTTAATCAGTGGGTTATAGAACTGCTCAGGGGAAGGTGGTGGGAGGAAAGCCTCTGTGGGGTAGTCGCTGTGTCGTTGTGGACCATTCTCTTTGTCCTGTATGGAGGCAGTAAGGAGTTTATTGCCGGGTCCTGGTAAGCCGCACTCAGGCCGGGGACTCTAGTGGCGCCCGGTCGCCGCGTTGGTGACGCTATGCGGCTGGAAGTATGGACGGCGGTACCTACAGGGTTAGTGAGCGGGGGATCTAATTTAGCCCAGGGGTTTCAGATGGCTGGATGGGGCCTAGCAGTGTGGTGCCTTGCACCTGAACGAGTGGAGCTCCTCGTTCCCTGATCCGATGTCGGATCTACTCAAGTCCAGGCTCGGAGGGGTGGTGAAGGTGATGGTAGTCTGATGGTATAGAATTTGAGCCTCACATTGTGCTCAGTCCCTCAGTTTCTTGTGGATGGTGTCTTGGGTCTCTGGAGCTCCTTCGGAACACGTCCACCGCCGTGAGCTGCAAGCCACGCCCCCCCTTATTTCTAAACTGAATTTACTTCTATCAATAGTTCTGTAAACTCTAAAACAATCAGAGAAACTTAGAATTACAATATGTATTACATGTGGCACTTTGTAAATAAGTATAACATTAAACATTATTATACAGAAAGCTTATATGTAAATTTCATATATCAAACACATAACAGTGCACTCCCAGTGTAAAAAGAACTTTGGGAAATAATAAATAGACTTAAAGGCATCTGTTTACCTAGGGGCAAATTTGAAGACCTTCACTTGTCTGCATCAGAACTAAATGGCTTCTGAGGTAAAACAAAATAAATAAAGATAGCTGCGCTTGTGTATATGATATTAGAAAAAAAAATATAGTGAACAGATGCTTGCATAATCAACCTAAGCAATCCTCCATGAATTCTTAGGGTATGTGAATAGCTTAGTCCATAAAAACATATCAAAACTGTGCTCCAAGTGAAAAGTAAATAATATAACAATATGAAAGTGACAAGTCCAATCCTTATATGGATGGCCCCGGAAGACGTCCTTTTGATTATGCAAGCATATGTTCACTATATATTTTTTCTAATATCATATACACAAGCGCAGCTATCTTTATTTATTTTGTATTGCTTTGGTGCTGGATTCACACTGTTTAGTTGCAGCTGTATCAATTGATTTAGAGCTACATAGGGTGAGCGCAATCCTTCTCTTGCTGTTTAGTTCTGAGGTAAAAACTTTGTTGTTCAATAAAAAACTTTATTAACAAAGGCAGGACTTCCTGTTTCTTTCCCATGAGGAACTGAACTGCAATTGCAACAGGCAACCACCAGGTGTCCTCAAAAGGACAATCCTATAGACAATTCTATAATAGACAGCACGCGGGGGGGCAGTTGCTTGTGTTAGTGCATCGATCTGTCAGTTTCAGTACACACTCAGTGTGTAACCCGCATTAGACGGGTGCCTTCAGACTGAATATACTTTCAAAGACAGCCTTGACAGAAAAAGGGTTGCGAACCACTGGTATAGAGGGAGGGGAGAACATGTAGGGATAGTCAATTGCCAGTTATGCTCTTACAGCTTACTGTCAAGTGGGCTAACACAATAAGAAGGGTGGGAATGATGAGGTGGCAAGTCATAACTGGATCCTGGGTGATGCTAAGGAGGAAACTGAAAGCGAGACACAACATTAGCAAGGCAGGATGTCATCCTAGTGCAGCTTGCAAAGGAGTGAATAGAGCAGCCTTCTTATTTTATTGAATGGTAAAGCTCTGAGAGTGCAGGCCACTGAAAATCCTAGCTCTGCTTCACGAGGCTCAGCAGTCTGGGCCTTTTTTCATATATATACTACAGACAGCATCATAGCTGAATCATGACAATTCAAAAAAAAAATTATTGTGTCAAAGATAATTTATACAAAAGAGCAGTAAAACATAATAAAACAGAACAACATTGGATAAAAATAGTGATATAATTTCATATTTAAAGCAACATTGTCAGATAAAAATTCATATATACAACAGTGTCTTACATACAGTACATTTAAATACCACATACTACTTGCTTCCATTACAACATAATTATTTTTATCTCGTAAAAAAATAAATATACATTTCACTCATTGCTATTTTCAAGCAATCTGTGACATCAATAAAATCAGGCTTAAGGGGCGGAGCTTGGCCGCACACCGAGATGGCTGCCTGATCTCCTCTCTCTCCCAGCACAGGGAAGATTTTTTAGCACAGGACCTGCTAACTGGACAATCCACCATCCAAAATTACATTTCTGGATACTACTAATCCCCCACAAATGACAGGGAAAAAATCTCATCCTGCAGAGCCAAGGAAGCTCACTGAATTTTTCAGTGAGGCCCGCCATGCGGGCAGGCAAAACGGAGCCGGGGCCTCCAGTAAACCATCTCTCCCACATCCCCACTCTACTCCCTCCTGAGAGCCCATTGACGACATGGACTGCACAGCGCCGCAAGGGAGCAGATCCAGAGACTCTGCTAAGAGGGCCGCATCTTCCCCTCACGCCTCGCCATCTCACCCAGGCCCGGTAAGCAAGAAACACCTTACCTTCTCCCAAACCCACGATCCTACCACGAATGAACTTTCGGACTCTGACCAAGAACGTTCGGAATCACCTGAACGCCCGGAATCGCTCGCTTCGCTCCCGACCACCGATAATCCAGTGTCAGAGAACGTTCTTAAGCATATGTTGCTCTCACTACAGAAAGATCTGAGGAAAGACCTCAGAAAAGATATCAATCAAGCCGTCGCCCACATGCAACACCAAATAGACGAGCTTGGCAAACGAACAGACACGATTGAACATCAAATGAGCAACTACGCCACTGCATATAACGAACTTGTGGACGCACACCAACACCAAGCAGAACAAATGCAACACATCACAGCGAAATTGGCGGACCTAGAGGACCATTTGCGCAGAAACAATCTCAAAATCAGGGGGATCCCTGAGTCTGTCACCCCTGGGGAGCTCCCACAATATCTGTAACAATTCTTTAAAGCGCTGGTTCCCGCTCTCTCCCCAATGAACCTAACTATCGACAGAGCGCACAGAATCTTTAAACCTTCTCACATCCCGGCGGAAAAACCCAGAGATGTGCTGGCAAAGCTACATTTCTTCCAAGCCAAAGACCGGATCATAGCCTCCGCCAGAAACATAGCGACTTTCCCGGAACCGTATACACCCCTCACTGTATACAATGACATATCTGCAGCTACAGCGCAACTACGCAAGGATCTTTCACCGGTGATGACCATCCTAAGAGAACGTCACATCATCTACAAATGATTCCCCACCAAACTCATCGTCACATACCAAGGAAAGTCTGTGACTATCTATCATCTCAAACAAGGCCTGAAACAAATACAAAATTGGGGCCTGTCCCCTCCGAACCTGATCTCTCCACCAAAATTCACTTTCCCACAACATCTCACGGATGACAAGCATCACTCAAACAACACCTGATTCCGTTCAGGTACTCTCAACTCAGCAGGTGAACCATGCACTACCATTGTTTACCACCACTTCCCTGTGCTGAGAGTCCAAATGGGTTTAACTGTTGTCTCTAACTGTTCCTCTTCGACTTTCTTTCTTGTTATATTTGTCTCATAACACAGATTATCTGTCGAAAAGTTGTTAACACTAATGTTGAATTCCTCCACCCCGGATTATTGGTGTGCAAGGCACACAAACTTACACTTTGTCTTACTTCTCTTTCTCTTTCACTCTTTCTCTTTCCCTTCTCCCTCTGTCTCCCCCCCTCCTCTTCCATGAACTGGTATAGCCCTCCATACCTAACTATTGTAAATTCAGGTACTACTGTTGTAATGTTAAATGTATTTATCTTTTTATGCTTGGATCAGCTGGGAGGGGTCAAATCCTTCTCATTTCCGCAGCACCAATTAACATGCTCATAACCCCCTCAACCACACTCAATGGCATTGAAAAATTTCTCACTAAATGTTAAAGGATTTAATAGTCCTTTCAAACGATCCCTTATGTGGAAAGAAGCACTTAACCGCTTGCCGACGGCTGATTGGCAATTGACGGCGACAGAGTGGCTCTGTAACGCGAAACGCCGTCATACGACGGCGGCCGCGAGACAGAGCCTAGTGAGCGCGCGCCGCCTGAGGCGCGCACCCGCACTCACTGTGTTCGGGGGGGGGCCAGGGAGCGGGTGCTTCGATTGCCGCCGGCTACCCGCGATGCCCCCCCCGGAGTGAAAGAACGGAGGTCCGTGCATGTAAACACGGACCTCCGCTCTGTGTGAGGGGGAAGGGCTGTGATCACAGGGGGAGTGTGTCTCGCCTCCAGGCACAAATGTACGTGCCTGGAGGCAAGAAAGTGAGGCCCCCCCCGTAGCGCCCATCGGCCGCCGTTAGCTTCGTGGGCGAGGGACCGGGGGGGGGCTTGTGTCACTCACGCCCACGCGCGGAGTCCGCCGCGCGCGAGTGATCCGAGACAGAGCGCCGGCGGCAGCATACTGCCGCAAAGCGCAATGTCTCGGTGAGACAGCGGCAGTTAACGGTTAGTCGGCAGCCGTTCGCCAATTCACGAAGAAAGGTGTATTCCCTAGCAAACTTTCCTGATAATTTAGGAAATTGTAAATCACTCTTTAAAAAGTTACGGT
>BLSH010341046.1:111981-125614 GCA_018402905.1 Glandirana rugosa | reverse complement strand
CAGTGATATGGGTACTCCGGGCTTATTTATACTTTTTGGACACAGTTTGAAGATGATTTTAGAACAGTTCTATGGCCTCTAATGTTAATTAATACTTTTCAGACCCATTTTGAAGATGATCTCCATTTTTGCATTTTTATGTTATTATTTTTTTAAAAATATTTAAAGTTATTTCCCTGTCCCCATTTCTTTGTAGGGCACTTGTCCCACCCTTACCCACATTTTCCTTCCTTTTGCAGACCTCTAGGACCTTCCTGGGCTTTTTTACAGCATTTTTAAGATTTTTCATTAAAATTACCAGAACACCGGACCCGAACCCGGACTTTTTTTGAAAAGTTCGGGTCCGGGTCCGGGTCCCGGACACCCCAAAGTTCGGTACGGACCCGAACTTTACAGTCCGGGTTCGCTCAACTCTATTCCTAGCTTCTCTTCCCGGAACAAAGCCCACCTGATCCTGGGTAATAGATTAGGTATAAGAGGGAGAAGTCTGTTGGCTAGCATTTTGGCATATAACTTTATGTCTACATTCAGTAGCGATATGGGCCTGTAGTTGGATACTAATGTGGGATCCCTACCATCCTTTGGTATGACTGCTACATGGGCTTCTAGCATTCTTTCCGTGTCTGGTAGGGGACTAGCTAGGGCATTGAATGTTCTCAGCATTTCGGGTAGTAGTATGTCTAGGAAGCTTTTATAATATTGAAAGGACAGGCCATCTGGGCCCGGGCTCTTGCCTGTCTTTGTCTGTTATGGCTGCCTGCAATTCCTCCGCCGTGAGGGGACGTTCCATATATTTGGCTTGTTGGTTCGTAATTGGCTTGGTGTTGAATTGGGATAAGAAGTGTTTAATTTCCTCGGATTGAGATTTCAAGGTGTTAGGGCTCCTGTGTTCGGGCGCTAGGTTATGTAGAGTCGTATAATAACGTTCAAATTGTGTCGCTATTTGCTTGTTTTTAGAAAGCAGGTTGCTTTGGTTATCTTGAATGTGGTGAATTAAGGTTGAGGATTTGAAAGCCTGTACTGTTCACGCCAGAAGTCTGCCACTCTTGTTGCTGTGGTCATAGAACACTTTCTGATGGAGGACGTACTGTCGCCTTGTGCATTTGCCTAATTCATCTTGGAGTAAGGATCGTGTATAAATCAGGTCCTGAAAGGTTGCAAGGGCAATTGATTGTTTGTGTGCAGCTTCGAGACGTTTGATTTTGTTCTTTAGCGTTTTAATCAGCTCCTGCTGGTTCCTTTTATTTCTTGCAGCTATCGCTATTAGTTTGCCTCAAATTACACATTTATGTGCTTCCCACAGAACTGTGGGTGAAAGTCCTGGGGTGGTATTTTCTCTAAAGTAAGACTGTAGTCGGGATTTTAAGAGATCAACCGTGGTTGGATCTTTTAGTAGAGAGGGATTTAGTCACCAGGTTTTTGTTACTTGTTCTGGGTCAGGGAAGGAAAGAGTAACTGTAATCGGGTGATGGTCAGAGAGAAACAGTGGCTCTATAGTAGCCTGCTTGAGGAAGGGAAGATCTTTTTGGGACAGGAAGAAATAATCTATCCTTGAATATTTCTGGTGTGGGGAGGAAAAGAAAGTGTAGTCTTTAGTGGATGGGTATAGTGTACGCCAGGTGTCATGTAAGGCTAAAGTCTGAATCTGTACTTTAATTTGCCAGAGCGCTCGATAAGATGTCCCTGATGAGGTGTCAATGTCCGGGTTTAGTGGTGTATTGAAATCCCGCCTGGTAATACGCTGCCCTCCTGAAATGAAGCTAAGAGATCACAGGTTTTCCTGAAGAAGGAGACCTGATGTTCGTTGGGGCAATAGATGTTTGCTAATGTGAGGGGTTTGGAGGCGTATCGCCCTTTAATAAATAAGTTCCTACCTTCTGGGTCCATGAGAGAGTCAGTGATGTGAAAGTTTGCGTGTTTAGTATATATATATATCAGTATAAAAACCCCTTTGGTCTTAGCGCGTGGATTTGTGGCGTGGAGTGTGGTCTGGTAGATATGATTTTTAAGTTTGGGGATAGAGTCAGATCTAAAATGAGTTTCTTGTAAGAAAATGAATTGGGCTTTATGCTTAGTGAGCACGGTCAGGGTCTGCGTCCTTTTCTCCGGGACATTTAGCCCCTTGGCATTAAGGGAGACGCACTTCAGGGATAGCGGAGCTACTTTGGTTGAATTCATCTGTTTGTTGTGAATTCCTGACTGCTGCAGGGTCGCCAAAAGGGGAGGTCTGGGCAGTGGGCCCAGACATCGGAAGAAAGAGGCGAGAAAACAAAGGAGGAAAAGTGCAAAGAAATTAGGAAAGGAGTGAGAAAGAAAGGGGGGATAGAAGATGGGGTAGGTGGAAAGAGTAGAAGATCAAGGCCTTTCGGGGGGGGGGGTTAAGGGGCTTGGGGGCAGACAATATGTGTCCGGTAGTGGATACCAGAGGCGAAGGTAGAAGAACTCCTTTGCCTAGAGAAATAGGTCCGGATTTTCAGCAAGTGTCCAATGGGACTGCTGCTTGGGGATAGTGAGTTGAACAAGGATCAAGAGATGTTGCACATAAGAGGACTAATAGGATAATTAAGTGGAGTGGGGTTCTTAGTGAGACTAGCTGGATAAATAGTTGCGTCGGGGCTACCTGGAATTGTGAAAGGTCATCCTGGAAGCACAACATCTAAGTACAACCTGCGAAAGTTAAAGCATAGCAAACATGTTAAGCTGGAGACCACCAAACTTCCAAACAACTAAATCCAAAATAAGTATTGAACCATAATAAACCGTGGCTAAGTGGAATTTTCTCCATCTACGCTCCCCCATTTGTATGCTGACTTGTGATGCTTTGGCCTGGAGTAAGTTAGCAGGGATCTCAGTCAGTACCCCGACACACCAGTCCCTCCTCCATGTGTGAATCGGGAGGGTGTCACAGAGGTGTTCACTGTGCTTCCTGTCACAGTTCAATTGCACCTATGCTGTTACCCACATTTATCTACGCATCAATGGACTTCTGGCATTTAGACTTGCAAAGGGAAGTTTGGTTAGCCTTCACGAGAGTAGTTTATGTCATATTCATTATACTTTATGAAAAACAATGAAGGTGTTATAAGGGGTCAGGTCGGCTGGGGTCCCCCGAACAATGGTGGAAGGGGTGGGCACATGTGTTGGCATTAAGTAGATCTCTCTACTGTCATTGCTCAGGCACTGTGGTCCTAGCATAGGAGCAACTCCCAAGTGGCTGAATTCTATATTAGTATAATCGAACCTCCCATCACTGGGATCCCAGCCTCACCCACCCCCCAGCAGAGATTCAGAGCAAAACCAGAGCACTGGGGACGTCAGTTTCCCATATGAGTAGGATCGTGAGGAGGCAGACATCAACAGCATTGGTCTCGGTTCAATACAGTGGGACTGTTCTCCTAAGAAGGTAACGAACAGCAATATTGCTGGACCTGGGAATATTGAGTGCTAGTGTCTGCAGGCATGGATGGGAGACAAGGTGTGTGACGTTAGACATTAGGTGGGGAGTAAAGTATCTGATAATCTAGTTCTGTGTGGAAGACTGGGAGGTAATGCCACCGTTGAGGGGCGGTTAGCAATGCTTACTGTGGGGAACAAACAGTTACCTGGTTACAGTGTCAGGTAGATAACACGCTGCAGTCCGATGAAGTTGATACTAGGACATGGCTGTGGTCTCTGATGAATATGTCAATATCCTGCATGTCTTCTCCAGATAAGCTGGGGGACAAGAGATGGAGAGCGCAGTAGTAACATAACTGGGTGTAATCCAGAAAAGTTAATTGGAAGAACCCTGCATCTAATGCTCTGTGGGGATGTTAGTTGCCTGCTCGGACCCTTTGAGGAGTTGAGGAGGCTCCAGAGCCAGAGTAGCTCAGGTCCCTATGGGAGGGGCGTTGTTCCAGTGCCGTCGGGTCCAATCTGCGGCATCTGGATCGTTGTCTCTGTGCCTTCGGTGAGGGGTTGTGTGATGTCGGGCATCAGGGTTCTGTTGGAAAAAAGAAGGGGTACCAATCCAGCAGATCAATCTGGGGTAGATCAAGTTGCTCGCAGTATGATTGGAGGTCTTCCAGTGTACGCAGAAGAGCTGAACGCCCCCTAGCGGAGGCTGAGAGGCAAAATGGAAACTTCCAGCGATACTGCATATTGCAGAAACAAAGTGCCTCCAACAAGGAGCGTAAGGCACGTCTGTTCTGTAATGTTATTTGTGAAAGATCCTGGAATAGTTTAACTTCAGCCCCATTGAACAGTATGCGGCCTCTATGAGAGGGAAGTTGACTATGCAGCATATTATATCTCTCGGGGGCTCAGAGTCCCTAGGAGGGGGCAGCAGTGCTCAATGGGCTCTTTCCATCTCAATAGGAGAGTCTGCCGGGCATCCTAGCAGGTCATTGAATATGGCGCATAGAGTCTGTAGGATAGCAGTTGGTTCCACTCCCTCAGGAATCCTCCTCACCATGATGTTGTCTTCACCCGCCATTGTTGAGGTCCTCAACATGGCGGTGTAGTTCCAGGAGGTGGGGTAGCTAGGCATCGTATGTGCGTTGCACCTGCCGAATGGCATCTGCGTGAACCTGTGTTGTTTGTTCCACACAAGCGATGCGATGGGCCACCACTTGTAAGTTTAATTTCAGGTCAGTGATCACAGCAGTCAGCGTATTTTTAATTTCCAGGGTGACTGTTTGTAAGTCTGGGAGGCTCCTGGATCCCCCCGTTCTGCATGCGAGTCAGAGCTGCTGCTTAGAGAGCGCTGCATGGAGGCCTGAGAGGGTGCTTGCTTGCCTATACGTTTGGACTGAAAGAGGTCCGGGATGCAGTATTGTGGCTGCGGGTCAGTCTCTTTCCCGGTGCGGGGTGTAGAGGCACTTCTGCTGGGCTTACCCATGTTGGAGGGGATAGGTATTAGTCTCCAAATGAATGTGTATGAACGTTCGGTGTGTCAGAATTTAGCACACAGGCCGCAGGTTCCGGTCCCGTCTAGGCCTCGGTCGATTAGGGAGTTATGGGTGTCCAAAAACAGTCTGGGGGTGCCCCTTGGTGGATTAGGGGGCCCAGGGGGTCGCCAGCAGGGCAGGTGGATAGTGGATGGAGCCTTTAAGCTCCGGGATCGGCTCTGTCAGGTCCGAAACCAGTAGGCCAGCAAAAAGCTGCAGCCTAAATGTTCGGCCGGTGCGGGTGACTATTCCCGATCTGCACAATAAAGGTTGCGGGTCATAGCTGAAGGGATGGGGATGTGGGCTGGGGTGGCTAGACTGCTCACCCATTCTCCTTGTGTCTGGATGCCGCTGGATTGATCTGGCCAGGGGGGAGCACGTCGGTCCACGTTTGCTCCTCTGGAGTGTATTTGTGGGGCTGTGATCCAATCTCACGGGGTGTGCCAGGTGCTGGGGTGCTCCTGTCCGGCTTATACCTAGGTGCTGACAGTG
Source organism: Glandirana rugosa (assembly GCA_018402905.1). Lineage (NCBI taxonomy): Eukaryota > Metazoa > Chordata > Amphibia > Anura > Ranidae > Glandirana > Glandirana rugosa. The sequence goes on along the minus strand of BLSH010341046.1, from coordinate 120,194 downwards.
TAGGGCTCCCCAAAAAAGTGGTGTTGTGTCCTCAATGTGCAGGAGCTCTCTGCTTAAGCAGCCATCTCAGATCCAGGCAAGACCACGCCCCCAGTTTACTTTTTTACCTTCTCCCTGGAAAACTGTACCCTTCTATTCTGGAAATTCAATAAAGTATATTTAAAAAAAAACCTATGAAAAAAACTACAAAAAGCTTTGTATGGGGTTTTTCTTGCAATAGTTTTTATTGAAGTATATAAAGACAAAGAGCAAACAATACAATATGAAAGAGTAGCTGTGTTATATCAGTGGCTATTGAGTGTTATACATTATTACTTGAACAGATAGTAAAACCAATAAGTACAGTCAATTGACGTAGTTTAACTTTCTTAAAGGATAGATTGAAACATCCAATAAAATAGTCATTGTGGCGCTATGGACTAATTAACAGGTTCCGAGAAAGTAGTGGAAACAAAAAGACATTGGTATCAGTTGCAGGAGTTGTTCTCATCCCGGGCACCCCTCTAGGGACACACTGTGCCCCGGGTGATCCAACTTCCACTGCTCTTCATCCAATTGAATACCAGGAATACAAAGTTGATCATTGCAAAACAGTTATTTGAATACCAGGAATGCTCAGGCAGTCAGAGGTTGTAGGTTATTTGAGTACCAGGAATGCCAGGGTGACCATTGCTGAATTGCCTTTTGGAGCTGCCCGAAAGAGGAGGCCATCATCGTTTTGTATAAGTAATGTAACTGGGTTAGTTCCAGCACCTCTAATGTGGTGGGAGGTAGAGGGTTTTTTCATTTTCTTGTGATTGTAAGTCTGGCTGCTAGGAGTAGGTGGGCAATTGTGTGTTGTGTTGAATGTGGGAGGGTATCTATGTTGAGTGATAAAAGTTCAAGGCTTGTATTTGGTGGTGTTTGTATTTGGGATATTTTAGAAATGATATTGACAATGGTTTGCCAGTATGATTTGATTGTTGGGCATCCCCATAGAATGTGCAGGATATCACCTTTCATTCCGCAGTTCCTCCAGCATGTTTGGGAGGTGGGTACTGAAATGTGAGATTCTGTCTGGGGTCAAGTACCATCTTAATGAAATTTTTGTGGATAGTCCCCACAATGTAGAGCAGCAGGTGGCTTTCTGAGTGACTCTGCATGCTTTAGACCATTGATCCTCCATGAAGGATTGTCCTAAATCTGTTTCCCATTGCTCAAAAGGGGGTGATTTGTGCAATACATTTTTTTTGTTGGAGCATGTTGTAGAAGATAGTGATTCATTTTAGTTGTGAGGAGGGGGAGGTTAAGTATAACCAGGCTTGGGTTTGTATGGTGTGTTGTACGTGGGTAATCTTGGATAGGCAGTGTCAAATTTGCATCTATTGGTATACGTCATGTGGTAGGAGATTGAATTCTTTTTGCAGTTAGGAGAAAGGCTTGGGTGAGTTGCCATCGTATAGGTCATGTATGTATTTAATTCCTTTTTGGACCCATGGTGATAGGGATATTTGGGCTATGAAGGGGATTAGAGCTGATAATGGAATGTTCAGGGGGATTTTTGCTTGGTGTTGTTGGGCTTGTTGTAGCAAGTGTTTCCAAGCTTTAATTGTTGTTAGCATGGTAGGGGATAGGAAGGATGGAGTTCTGTGCCCCTAATTGAGCACTAAATAGCTATGATGTTAGTGATTGATGGGGGTTATAGGAAGCTTCTATCGTTCCCCATATCGTGTTTGGGGTTGGTAAAAACATTCTTTAAGTTGGGACAGTGCTGTTGCTATATAGTAGTCATAGAAGTCGATGTATCCTGCTCCTCCATACGATTTATGTTTAGTTTGTGATGTGCGCATCTAGCTCTCTTACCTTTACATACCAATTGGGACAGTATGGATTGTAAGGATTTAAAGTAGTTGGATGAGTGGCCTGGAGTGCGATGTAGTGAGACGTGGGTCCGGAGAGCTCCGTGCACCCACCATCCTGTAGCGGCTATCCTGTGGACTTACCAACCTGGACCAACTGCTGGCTGGGACAGACCAACCCCTGGACCCTCGGGGGCATATCACCACCTAAGAAAGGCACAGAGGCGGCTGCTAAATTTGCCAAATACCGGCTGCAGGATAAGGACTCACAGGCCGAAGATGGCGCTGGCGCCTCCTCTGACCGGGAAATGGTGGCGACTGAAGCCAGGGTGCTGGAGGCCATCGCGTTGTGCCAAAGCACACTCACTACAAAAATACAGGAGATCAAGATAGATATTTCCTTGATCCAACAAGACCTATCGGCAGTGCGGGACCTGATGGCGGACACTGAGGCACGGATTAGCAGCGCAGAAGACATTCTGCGCCTGCTGCAGCATACCACTGAACAGCTCCAGCACCAACTACAACAGCTCAGTGCCAAGCAGGATGATATAGAGAACTGGCTCCACAGATGCAACCTGCGATTTATAGGCCTGCCTGAAAAAGCTGAAGGTACTGACCCTGCCGGCTTCCTGGAGAAACTTCTGATTTCCACCTACGGCACAGAATAATTCTTGGTGATGTTTGCGGTTGAGAGGGCCCACCACATGCTGGCTCAACCTCCCCCTTCGGGGGCCCCCTCCTGCATGTTTATCACGAAAATCCTTAACTTCAAGGACCGCAACAAAATTCTCTGCCTGACCAGGGAAAAGGGAAATATACCATTTACCAACGTGCATCTGGCAGTATTCCCGGACTTCACTAATGAGGTCCAAAAGCAGCGGGCTTAATTTCAAGAGATCAAAAGATGCCTCCGGACCATGCACCTAAAGTACGCCATGCTCTACCCAGCCCGTCTGCAAGTAGAGGAAGACGGACGCGCACACATCTACGTTGACCCAGCAGCGGTGACTGACTGGCTTGACAGATGAGCGGGCACAGCCTGAATCCTCCGGAAAGCCTGTCACCTTCTCCACAGAAGCTGCGCACCTCAGGTATTTTGACTATTTTCCCTCCTCTACACACTACTACTTTGCACATACCCTGATACAAATATTAGGAACTGTGCTTATCAGCACCCCTTGGGATTTACTCTGTGTCCACCTTTGGCTGACTCCCCTTGATGTCCCCAGAAAATATGTGCCATAAATGACCAACCACTATTGTTCAGAATGGGGCTCGAGCAGGTCTACAACAAATCTGCCACGCAGGATGTACAGGCTCCCACCAGACTGCACCAATTTGGTGAACTCCATTCATTGTTTGTTCTCTGGAGGGGATGTCCCCCCGTAGGAATGCACGTTTGGTCCAGTTTACTGTTTTTCTTTTTTTTCTCTTTGTGGATCATTTTTAAACCTTTTTGTGATAACCGTCCACAAGCAATGTACCTCCGGCCCACCTGGTGGCCTGGAAGACTGATTCATGGGGTACTGTTCAGGGACATATGCTCTCATCCAGTTACCCAGATGCAGAGCCGGTAGGGGGTGTTTGGCTGGGTTTATATGTTCTTTTCCGGTAAATTTTTGTTCTTGGACACATTTATCTACTTTGGGTACTAAACATTGTGTTTGTATACTATGTGTGGTCTATTGACCACCTCCGCTTAAGCGACATACAAATGTACTACTGTGTCTCCACCCTGCTGCTCCGTCCCTTTCAATATACTACACAGATTGTCTCTCCCCCCACATGACGCCCGTTACATTTTTGACATGGAACATCCGTGGCATGAGAGACAAGATTAAATGGACAGCTGTCCTCACTTTCCTTAAAACCCAAAAGGCTGATATTATAACCCTGGTGGAAACCCACATCACTGGGCAACTACAGATGGCATTGAAGCGCCCCTGGGTTGGTTGGATATATCATTCTACCCATACGCCATACTCCAGAGGTGTCTCGATCCTCATAAGGAAAAACATACCATTTGAATTGGTCTTGCTACTAACGGATCAGCGGGGTAGATATATTTTTATGTATGCAACCATTAGGGGTATTCCTATCCTGATCCTTGCATGTTATATCCCACCACCGTATAATATGGAAGTAGTGAAGGAGGGCTTGGCCTTTATCTCACAATACCCAACAATCCCTGTAATATGGATGGGGACTTCAACACGGTCCTCAATCCAGCATTATACAGGCTGGCCCCTGTTGGAGACCCATTACAACCTCCGTCTTTGACCAGATTTAGTAGACTAATGAATGACTTTGCCTTAACTGATACATGGAGACACAAGTATCCAACTCTAGAACATATTTCTGCTTTTCAGCCACCCACAACACTACGTCCCGGATAGCCTTTATCTTCATATCCACCAACCTGCTTCCTCAATTACTAGACGCGGGGTTTGCCACCAGGGTCCTCTTGGACCATTCCCCATACTGGATAAGAATTGACTTATATAAGGACTCTCCTGGGTACCAATGGAGATTGAACCCATACTGGTCTGTACACAGGGACATGATGGACTGTGTCACTAAGATTGGAGCTGATATAACTGAAATTGGGGACAGGGTAGACCACGTGGAACAAAAAATGGCGGAATTTGCGTCTGCACACAATGAGCTAGTGGATGCCCATAATGAAAAGGAAGACGAGCTAGAAGCCTTGTGTGCCAAAATGGCGGACATGGAGGACAGAGCACGCAGGAACAACATCAAGCTGCGTGGGGTGGTGGAATCTGTACCCCCAAGTGAGCTACGCCAATTTGTGCAGAAGCTAATGGCCTCTCTCCTACCAGACCTACCACCATGCGAGTTGATGGTAGATAGGGCCCATAGACTCCCTAAACCCAAACATCTGCCTGACAAACACCCCAGGGATGTCATAGCCCGAATACATTTTTTTCACACAAAAGAGGAATTAAATGAAAGTTGCTAGACAGATGTCCCCACTTCCGGACCCATATGGGGGCCTCTCCATATACACAGACCTATCACAGTACACTATGATGGCAAGCAAGAGTCTAATTCCGCTCACTAAGCTTCTGTGCAACAACCATGTATCTTACTCCTGGGGCTTCCCCACTAAACTACTCATAGTCAGGAAAGGACGCACATTTGTAGTTAGATCCCTGGATGAGGGACTCCAGCTCATGAAATCTTGTGGTCTGCTACCCCAGATGAGGAACATACATTAGTCAAGTCCCCTCCAGGCCGAGTTTCTCCAGAGTGGAGGCAAAAAGAGACGACCTGAACTATGACATTTCCTATCTACACAAGTCCTGCCAGGCCTGAAATGCAGATAATGTAGAAAGTGGAATCTGAACTTAGTGAAACTGTACCCCCCTATTCATATGCAAAATTTCTCGCACGTTAAGGAATGTTCTTCCTTCTTTTTTACTTGTTCCTTTTTATTTTTGAACATTGTTTATGGATTTTGTTTTTTCTCTATACCACCTTTATTCTATGTATGGAAACTGGAAACCAATGACGGGATCATCGCAAGCATTTGCAGCCACACATCCAACGACGCCCATGTCCAAGACTGGACATTGAGAGCTTTGAAACCAGGTATGGCCTATACACACTGTTCCGCTGAGGAGCATCAACACACATGCGATCACTTCTATACCCAGCAAAATGGCACTTAAATTTGTGTCTTTAAATGCACATGGCCTGAACAGCCCTTTCAAAAGAAGTGCTATGTGGCGGGAGGCCAAGGATTTGAACAGCAATGTATTGTGCATTCAAGAGACACATTTTGTGGACCAAAAGCACCCTAAATGCACAAATAAGAGATTCCCCCATATCTTTTTGGCATCTGGGCAAAATAAAAAATGTGGGGTTCTAATTGCCATAAACCAGAAAGTGACATTTCAACTACATGAGGTACTCCAAGATAAGGCAGGGAGATTCCTTATATTGGTATGTGACTTGAATATTACCTACACTATTGTGAACCTGTGTGCACCCAAAACTGGGCAACTGAACTTTGTTCGCTCGCTCCAAAAAAAAGTCGACAATCTTAAAAAAGGATATCTTCTATACGGCGGGGACTTTAATTGCGTGGTGAACAAACAATTGGATTCCACCTCCGCACCTACAGGCCCAAGGATGGAATGACAACCACTATTGCACTCTACCAATCTCTATGATATATGGCGCTGTGTGAACTCAACCGAGAGGGATTACACCTATCACTCGGCACCACACAAATTCTATTCTTGGATCGATTTATTTGCGTCGGACTTAGCTCTATTGCAGAATGTTGTGCCGGCTAAAATTCACTCTCTAACTTGGTCTGACCTTGTCCCTGTCTCACTAGAAGTTAAACAACACCTACAAGGAACTCCTAGGCATTTGTGGAGGAATAACCTTGCTATATTAAAAAATCAAACAGTAAGGGGCAGGTTGCATGATCAGATCAAGGAGTTTTTTGAAATGAATGATGTGCCAGATGTGAAAATATCTTCGGTGTGATGCGCCCATAAGGCCTTTAGCAGAGGTTTATTGATACAAGCAGCTTCCTGAGAAAAGAGGCTGAAGACACAAAGGCTGACCACTTTGTTGGCAGACCTTAAGCTACTCGAAAACCAACACAAAACCCAACGGATGATCAAGTATACACTAAATTATTCCAATGTAGACAGGAAATTAGACTTCTTCTGATCTCCGGCCATCAAAAGCTCCTTCAAAAACTAAAGCAACATATTATACACAAGGGAATAAGGCAGGGAAATTTTTAGCAGCATACATTCGCAAAAGACAGCAACAAACAAAACTACCCCACATAAACGATCCTACTACCAAGAACAGAGTACACCACCCCACAGATATAGCTAATGCCTTTTGCAGTTACTATGAGAGGCTATACAATCTACAAAAAGTCACAGCCACAATCCAACCGACAGAAGCTGATATAAATAAATTCTTAGAGGGAATCCACCTGCCAGTTATAGAAAACCATGTATTACAATAGTTAAATACTGATATTAATGAAAGAGAAATACAACAGGCTATCCAGGCATTACCCCCCAACAAAGCCCCAGGTGCAGACGGCTTTTCAGCTGAATATTATGAATCTTTCCAAGCTACATTAATACCATATTTTTATTTTATTCTATTTAACGTTGCAATCGCCTCTGCCTCTTTTCCAGAGGAAATGTTACAAGCAGTTGTGGTGACATTACCTAAACCAGGGAAGAAGCCGGACAGCCCAGAGAACTTCAGGGCTAAATCGCTACTTAATAGCGACTTAAAAATATATGCTAGAATCCTTGCTAACAGGTTATCAGACGTGACCCCAGGTCTGATAAAAGCGGACCAAGTAGGCTTTGTAAAGGGTTGCCAAGCTCCAGATGGCACCCGCAGAATGTACAACCTACTTAAAGTAACGGAATCTCAAGGAGAGCCCACAGTGTTCCTAACTTTAGATGCTGAGAAAGCATTTGATCGGGTCCACTGGGGATGCCTGAGATCAACGCTACAAAAAAATTTGAATACCCAGGTACCATATTCTCAGCTCTCTCAGCATTATATACTAATCCTACGGCACGGGTGTTCATGTCCGAGGCCATGTCTAGGAAATTTTATATTACCAACGGCACGCGGCAAGGGTGCCCGCTTTCTCATCTGATCTTCTCACTAATGATGGAGCCACTGGCTGAAAGGATTAGGGTGGATAAAAGCATCCATGGTATACACATTGCAGGCCGTGACCACAAAATTGGCCTTTTCGCCGATGATGTGGTGCTAACTCTGACAAGACCAGCTTCTTCCCTTACAAAAGTACAACAGCTACTGGAATGGTTTGGTTCAGTGTCCTACTACAAGCTAAACACTACCAAATCTACTATATTACCCATAGCTAGTGTTGAGCGAACCCGGACTGTAACGTTCGGGTCCGTACCGAACTTTCGGGTGTCCGGGGCATGGACCCGGACATTTCAAAAATCGTTCGGGTTCGGTCAGGGGTTCTGCTATTTTACTCCTCGTGTTGAGTAGCTGCAGGGCAGCCAATCAACACGCGTTTCACTGGTTTGCCCTTAGAAGCCATCACAGCCATGCCTACTAATGGCATGGCTGTGATTGGCCAGTGCATCATGTGACCCAATGTCAGGCCCAAGCGAGTTGTGATCGATACCCATTATATCATCTAAACCATCACAAATCGAACATCATCCTGTGACTTGGTTTGGTAAGGTCATCGACAACATGAAAACATTCCCTTCTTCGACCAGAACAGTCTCAATCGTGGTGTAGTAGCCGCTTTTCCGGTTAAAACACCAGTGCCGGACGTTACACATATGGTACCTACGAAAATAGGTGGGA
>BLSH010341046.1:95953-107650 GCA_018402905.1 Glandirana rugosa | reverse complement strand
GACAGGCTGAGGGCATTCCCAAATGATACCGGGGGCTCAGCGGAAGCACAAGGTGAAGGTAGAGGAGGAGGAGGAGGTAGAGGCCACCAACGCAGCTGTGCCACCGCCAGCACCTCAGAAGGCAGGGTTAGCATGGCTGAAATGTGGCAAAGCTTTGTCAGCAGCCCGCCACAACAAACAGCACAACCAGCCGATAGACAAGGTCTTAGCAGGAGGCAGCATTTCAGCAACATGGTGCAAGAGTATGTGGGCACACGCCTACACGTACTGCCTGATGGGTCTGCCCCATTCAACTTCTGGGTCTCCAAATTGGCCACATGGCCTGAACTTGCCCTTTATGCCTTGGAGGTGCTGGCCTGCCCTGCAGCCAGTGTATTGTCGGAACGTGTGTTTAGCACGGCAGGGGGCGTTATCACAGACAAGCGGAGCCGCTTGTCCACATCCAACGTGGACAAGCTTACCTTTATTAAAATGAATCAGGCATGGATCCCACAAGACTTGTCTGTACCTTGTGCAGAATAAACATTTAGACCGGACTCACACAGCCATTCATATACCTTTTTTTGAATAGGCCTCAATACAAAAACAAAAACATGTTGGCTACCTCCTCCTACTCCTCTACCACCGCCACTTCCACCTACACTGCCACGGTCACGGCCTAGTCAACCCGGTCACGGCCTAGTCAACCTCTAGGCTCCTACTCCACATCCACCCCCCTTCCCATTTTTTTATTTGATTTTAATTTATTTTCCCTATCCCCATTTTTTTCTAGGGCACTTCCCCTAGTTTGAAGATGATTTTAGGACAGTTATATGGCTTCTACCGTTAATTAATACTTTTCAGACACAGTTTTAAGATGATCCACATTCACCTCCATTTTTGCATTTTTTATGTTTTTATTTTTTTTTAAATATTTAAAAAGTTATTTCCCTGTCCCCATTTCTTTGTAGGTCACTTGTCCCACCCTTACCCCAATTCCCTTCCTTTTGCAGCCCTCTAGGGCTTTCCAGGACTTTGTTACAGTCATTTTTGTGCCCAAAAGTTTGGGTCCCCATTGATTTCAATGGGGTTCGGTGTCCGTGTGATCGTTCGGGTTCCGTCCGGACCCGGACTTTGTCCCGAAGTTCGGCCGGACCAGCAGAACCCGAACTTCTAGAGGTTCGCTCAACTCTACCCATAGCTATACCTGCCCGAAGAGTAACTGAAATGAAGGCAAAATTCCCCTTTCAATGGGCCACTAAAATGCTTCAATATCTACGGATCAGTCTCTCCTATCCTACAAGCACCACTTATGAAAACAACTACCCCTGATTATTGAATTTGATAAAAAAAGATTTGGCCACATAGATTCAAACAAATTATCCTGGCTAGGAAAAATAGCAGCCCTAAAAATGACACTATTACCTAAAATTATTTACTTCTTTAGAACCATTCCTATATGCATTCCAACGGCTTTTTTTCCCAAGTAGATAAGCTTTTTAGGAGTATATCTGGGGGAGAAAGATGGTTAAACTCTCCTACCCCATGTTACTCAGACAACGAAACTCGGGTGGCGCACGACTCCCAAACATTCGCAAATACCATTACGCAGCTCTACTAGACCAACTAAAAGCATGGTTTGAACCAAATATGGATAAATTGTGTGTTCACATTGAGAAAGCCATAGTATCGGGGAGGGACTTGACATCTTTGTTACTAGCGAAACTTACTGGGACACCTCTCCAGTGTCCAAAGTTCCCCTCAATAGAAGCCACGCACCAGGCTTGGGGTGACACCCATGACCTGTTAATCAAGGCCAACCGGTTGACTCATAGAGATCTACCATTAAGCTCTTACGAGTTCCTGATTCCCTATCTAAGACTAAAAAGGGGAAATTTGGAAACGGCCCAACCAAGCCCAATAATAGACCCTTATTCTGAGTTTCAAATAAAACACTACAAAATTAGTAATAAAAACGTTAGATGTAGAGTACACACTAAAATATGGGACTACTTAACAAAAGAATATGACAAACCTAAAGGATTATCCAGGTTTTATTCAAAACTTCAAGAGAACCTGACCCCCACTAAAACATCTAGTATGCTTAATTGTGAAAAAGACTTGGGCAGGGAATTCTCGATGGATAAATGGTGTAAAGCAATTCATTGTAATTACAAATATTCCCATTGCATGAACCATTGGGACCAATCTCTGAAAATTCTACATAGAAGCTACTTGTCCCCAATAAGAATGTCGCAAATTTACAAAGACTCCTCTAACTTATGCTGGAGGAATTGGGGCTCAAAAGGTACACTGGTACACGTATTATGGGAATGCAAAAGCCTACGGAGTTTCTGGAGGCAGGTATTTACCCTGATTGGGGACATAACTGAAGTTATATTAAAGCCAGAGCCAGCGTTAGCATTACTAAACTTAAACGTAGATAAGATTCCTGTCCAACATAGGAATGTGACGATACATACCCTAATAGCTGCACGTCTGGACATCATAGTGCATTGGAAAAGCATAACCATCCCTAACATCTCAGAAGTAGTGGCCAGAATAAAGGGCCAATACACCTACGAAAAGTTCTTTGCAGTCACCTCGAAAGCAGGGTCCCAATTTACCAATAGTTGGCAGAAATTGGTATCCAAGTTCCCTGGAAGTATATAGTTTATATTCATTGGGAAACTAAACCAAATTTACTGATGACTTACATACATCTAACTGGTGGTATTGTTGAAGGTTGATCTAACTTTAATTTTCTACTTTTCACACCTTTTCGTTCCTTCTCTCTTTTTTTTCTTTCCTATCTCCCCCATATTTTCTTATGTCCCCCTTTCTCAGTCTTACTTCACAAGCTATTAAGTACAGCTTCCCTTCTTGGGTAGAAAGACACATATTATTAAGGAAGAATAAAAGATGGCAACAAGTGCATAAATAGTTTTAAAATAATGTACCATGCTGTTGTGCAAAGCAATATATAACAGTGATATGATACACCGATGGTCAAGTGAATGGTGTGTGGGGACCGGTTGGCCCCTTTGGTTCGCGCCGCCGGCTGCCCCCCCACAGCAAGATCCCGAAAGAGGTGGGTGGGGGTGGATGGTGGTGTGGACGGGGCTCGTGGGTTACCCGAGGCGAGGGAGTCACCATATGCATACCAATATAATAAAAGGAATACATTGATCGCAATAGTGGTCACATTGACAATTACGCAATGATATAACTTAAGGTTGCCTAACTGTATGTAGAACACAATACTCAGATTTCTAATGCTGATGTAAGACTGATGTTTGTTATGAAAAATTTAATAAAATCTATTGAAAAGAAAAAGTATTTTTGGAACACCACAAGCCAGCCAATCATTTCAATATATAAAAGTCTTCATTTTCTAAAAACACACATTTCATTTCATCAGCTTCCATATATACCATTTAAGTTATTCTTTTTAATATAAAATCTCATTACCTGCATAACTAACACAGCTCCTTTTCACTCTCTCTCTCAATCATTCTCATTTCATATTTGATATAAGAACAGAGAGAAATGAAAATAAGACACTGAGATCAAATTACCGGTCTCGTAAGATGGACATAGTGATGCTTCAAGAGACCCACTTCCCAGCACGGTACCAAGGGGATAGCTATTCTTTTCTCCAAAATAGTAACTTCACATGGCATTCAGATATCAAGGACCCAGAGGGGAGATATATCCTGGTCAAGGGCACAATAGAAGGGCACACGGTAATCTCTTACTACGCACCCAATAAAAGGACCAGTAAAGATCTTCCAAGACTTATTCAAAACTTTAAGCCCCCACATCGAAGGCACAGCAATACTCGGAGGCGACTCCAATGTAACCTCTGATCAAGGGCTAGATAAATCTAACCCCCTATCAGCATGTCTCACATGCCCAACTAGAGTCAGCCTTAAAGTAGCCAAACTGCTTCACTCCCAAAACTTGACAGACGCCTGGCGAGTGTTACACCCGGGTAAATTAGATTATACCCATTACTCCAACCCCCATAAGTCCTATGCCAGAATTTACCACATACTAGTTTCCCCGAACACAATCCCATTGGCACTTAGCTCCAGCATAGTGGACACTCCATTGTCAGATCATGCTATAGTGACCCTCTCCATCAAGCCTCTTGAGGCCTCGAACCCCCTCGCACATTGGCATTTAAATGAATGTATCCTTAAGGACTCGATTTAAATCAAAATCATAGATCAAGCGCTCAAAGAATATTTTTTGATTAACGACACAGATGATGTCTCACTTGAAACCCTATGGGCGGCTCATAAGGCCACCATAAGGGGTAGAATTATTCAGACAACCACCCAATTAAAAAGGGAACGTCAGTCTAACATTTCCAAACTGGAACAGACTTTCACCACCCGGAAAAGTGAACACAAGAAAAACCCAACAAGGGACTCCCTAGCCCAATTAGATACAGCCAGGCTCGAGCTAAATCTGGCCCTCACAGTCAAAGCGGAGAAACAGATTAGATGGAGTGGAGCACATTTTTATGTCCAGAAGGACCGAATAGGCTCCATGTTGGCCTTTAAACTTTCCCCTAGGCCTTGGGCTTACACCTTACCTAAAATCAGAACTCAAGGGAAACCCCCCACCAACCCAATCAAGATTATGGAGGCATTCCATAGTTTTTACTCAAAACTGTATTCTGCCAGAATTACCAAGACAGGCCCTAGGTTCATGAATTTACGAAAGATCTGCCCTTACCCCACCTCTCCCCCACACATAGAAAAAACTTGAAGCCCCCTTCACAGTGGAAGAAATTTTAGGGGTTATTAAGGATCTGAAAAGGGGGTCCACCCCAGGCCCAGACGGCCCCCTATTATAAGACCTTCGCTGACACCCTGGCCCCACACATGGGGAAATTTTTTACTACCAAAACCAAGGGAGAGCCTATAGACCCCACACACAACACGGCATACATAACCGTAATCCCAAAACTAGATAAAAATCCAGAGGAAGTAGGCAGCTACAGACCCATTTCTCTAATAAACAATGACCTCAAAATCCTCACAAAAATTTTGGCCAGCCATAGCAGCTTTCATAGCACAATACATATACAAGGACCAGGTGGGTTTCATACTGGGGAGACAAGGCCCAGATCAAATCAGAAGAGCAGTAGACATAATCTCCATCTTGCAGTCAAACTGGGACAGGGGACCCAAACAGTCAGGAATGTTGCTCTCCCTCAATTTACACAAAGCCTTAGACTCGGTCGAGTGGCCATATATCTTCTCATTAATGGAACTCTGGGGTTTTCATTGGCATATTTCGGGCCCATTACTCCACCCCAAAACACTCCTCGCTAGAATTCTCTGCCTGTTCCGAGCCTTGCCAATCCTGATTAGAATCATTTAAGAGCCTTTCAAAGTAAAATAATTAAATATGTATGGGGAGGGTCAGGCTATAGGTCCTCACAAAAGATTATTTTCTGACCTAAATCTCAAGGAGGACTAGGGATACCCAACCTGCTATGGTACTACCAAGCAGCTAGATTGGCGCAACTATCACTAGTTTACTCCAAACTGGAAAAACCTAACTGGATCCACATAGAGAGATGGGCTGCCCCTGCTTTTACCCAGGATTTCCTTCTCTGGGTCCCTCCTAGGAATCGCCACCAATTCTTTCCCCTATCCTTTCGCAGGCGCTACCCCTTTGGGACAAGTTAAGACCCTTGCCCTCTTTAACCCCAGATATCCACCTTTTAGCACATATATTTCACAATACAGACTTTGCTCTGGGGCTGGACATAAGGGCCTTTGAATGGTGGTTGGATAAGGGTTCTTACCGAATTAGGCACTTCTTTAATTCTATGGGCCCCATCTCCCTGTCCTACTGTGTGAGCAACCTAGAGCTTCCAAGCTCCGAAAAATTCAGATTTAGTCAAATTTCTCACTTCCTCAAATCAAAATGGCATAACAAACCAACCCCCCCCCCCTCAATAACCATATATGAACAATGGTGTGGTCGGTCCCAGGGCCCCAGAGGTGGCATCACGTTAATATATCAATCCCTGGCTAACTCTTTGGGCAAACTGTCATATATGACAGCCTGGGAGGAGGACCTCCAGTTTAAGTGGAGACTCAAAAAATGGAAGAGAGTCCATTCCAGATCCTACGTCGGCTTACTCAATATATCCCTTATTGAGGTGAACCTCAAAGTCAGGACAAGATGGCACTTGACTCCCATGAGGCTAGCAGCTATATTCCCATCGGCAGACCCAACTTGTTTTCGTAAATGCCTCTTCAGGGGCACTATAGCCCATATATAGTGGGAATGCCCACGGATTCGAAAATTTTAGAATAAAATTTTTAACTTCATTTAAAAAAGTTACTAATATTCTCCTTCCCAAGATCCCGACAATTGCCCTCCTCAATGACGACATACCAAAAGTCCCCAAAAATAGCCGTAAACTTATCCAATTTATCCTCACCGGAGCCAAAATAACCATAGCAAAAGCTTGGAAACAACCCACAGTATCATTCAGGGCCACTATCTGCAAAATTTGGTGGATTATGACCCAGGACAAATTGGCTAGCATCCTCTCTGACACAAAGGCGAAATGCGAGGCCATCTGGGATCCTTGGGCACGGTTTGTTGGAACCCCAGCCCCTTTGACTCTATAAGCCCTTAAAGCCCACACGTCCCCTCCTGGGTGACTGGCTACTGCTTCCTCTATCCCCTTCTCTATTACTTCCCCCTGCTCTTTTTCTCAACCTGTTACTCTGTCTTTCTACAGTATAATTTCTTTGGCTATCATATGCAGATGCTGTTTGTATTTTTTTCTGTGAAGTCAGAATCAAATCACAGGATTGGATCTCCCAATGTGCACAGACTCATAGATAGTTGGACACGGAGGCTAGGTCTATCCCCGAGGCACAGTTTGCTCCCATTAGGAGTGCCTTGAGGATACCCTCTCTGTTCCTGACCCTTCTTCACTCTGCCTACAAAACAATTTTGATGTATGGCCACATTCTACCTGGCATGTGTTTGTCTGACTCTTCAATTAAAAGTCACAGTTTTTAATTCTTCTGGTTTTGTTTGTCAACGATTGAGTGAATTGTGACACTGGACAATGTCAATTGTTTAATTACTCTGTTATCACTCTTTATTCAATAAAAACATTGAAAGTAAATATTCTGGAGCCGGAAACATGAGATCTGGTCTCCAAAGTTATAGGAGTTATTTTAATACGCTTATCTGAATTCATGGTTATCAATTTGAAGTGGATGCTTTAACTTCCAATGTAGCACATTTGACTTTGCCTGTTATATGTATGCCTTTTACTGTGCTGTCCTACTATCCCTTATCTGACAGCCAGTTAACAAAACAGACAGAAATTGTGTTTTATTTCTAAACTGAATTTACTTCTATCAATAGTTCTGTAAACTGCAAAACAATCAAAGAAACTTAAAATTACAATATGTATTACATGTGGCACTTTGTAAATAAGTATAACATTAAATATTATTATACAGAAAGCTTATATTTAAATCATATATCAAACACATAACAGTGCAGTCCCAGTGTAAAATGAACTTTGGGAAATAATAGACTTACAGGCATCTGTTTATCTAGAGGAAAGTTTGAAGACCTTCACTTGTCTGCATTAGAACTAAATGGCTTCTGAGGTAAAAACTTTATTTTGTTCAATAAGAAACTTTATTAGCAAAGGCAGGACTTCCTGTTTCTTTCCCATGAGGAACTGAACTGCAATTGCAACAGGCAACCACCAGGTGTCCTCAAAAGGACAATCCTATAGACAATTTTATAATAGACAGCACAGGGGGGCAGTTGCTTGTGTTAGTACATCAATCTGTCAGTTTCAGTACACACTCATAGTATGTAACCCGCATTAGACTGGGGTGCCTTGAGACTGAATATACTTTCAAAGACAGCCTTGACAGAAAAAGGGTTGCAAACCACTGGCATAGAGGGAGGGGAGAACATGTAGGGATAGTCAATTGCCAGTTATGCTCTTACAGCTTACTGTCAAGTGGGCTAACACAATAAGAAGGGTGAGAATGATGAGGTGGAAAGTCATACCTGGGTCCTGGGTGATGCCAAGGAGGAAATTGAAAGTGAGACACAACATTAGCAAGGCAGGATGTCATCCTAGTGCAACTTGCAAAGGAGTGAATTGAGCAGCCTTCTTATTTTATTGAATGGCAAAGCTCAGAGTGCAGGCCACTGAAAACCCTAGCTCTGCTTCACAAGGCTCAGCAGTCTGGGCTTTTTTTCATATATATGCTGCAGACAGCACCATAGTTAAATCATGACAATTAAAAAAAAAATGTATTGTGTCAAAGATAATTTATACAAAGGAGCAGTAAAACATATAATAAAACAGAATAGCATTGGATAAAAATAGTGATATAATTTCATATTTACAGCAACAATGTCAGATAAAAATTCATATGTACAACAGTTAAGATAGAAAAGTACCGCGCTCATACAGCAGCTACCATACCCATAGAGATGGGAAATCTCTTATGTGTACTTTTAATCTCTTTGGAATAGAGGTAAATTCAGAGATGATTATGCTGCGTTAATGAATCATAGCGCTTTCACAAACTATAATCCTGTCTTTTAGACCTCATAGAGTGTTATTGTGCTAAAAAACATGTAAACCATAAAGATATTTTGGATTCACTAAATGTTCATAAGTAAGTCCTAGGGACAAAAACTTCTTTGGTGATATTTAGAGGGGTGTTGCAGTAAACTCAATATTTTCCGGATGGCAGCTTTTTCTGTTTCCAAATTGCTTTACATCCACTTGCTTCCCCGCTTACCAGATGAATCTGACCACAAAGGGTCAAAATTGGCGTTGTAAATTACTTCTCTAGGCTTGCAAAACAACAAGTAAGTTCATTGCTTCACTCTGGATATCCTCCACTAGGAACCCCAATGGTACCCCACTTACCAGATCACGATGTGGTGCAAAGCGACTCTCAGTGGGGAAGATCATACCAGAGGAATGGTGTAAGGTGTCCGCCTCTCCACATCACTTCCTGTCATCCTTAGGATAACTCCAAAAGCGAGGAAGGGAAGGAAGGGAAAGGAACTTCCAATAGTGAAGCCAGTTTTTTATTTTGGTTCAAATTAAAAACAAGTAAAAGCGAAAATAAAACAAAACAAAACAAAATATAACCACCCATATGCGGGTATTCGCATGCAATAGGGCTTTAAATTTTGTATAAATGAATGGAGCAGGGGACGCCAGACAGCGCTCCACCTGCGTTCCTCAGACCGGAAGTGATGTACACGTCCCTTGCCACCCTACGCGGCGTTTCGTCGACTGCTCGTCAATGTCATCAGGGGTCAAAGGGTTATGCACATCACTTCCTTTATATATGCTTCCGCTCTGAGTATATTATAAAACACCTGGTAATCTTAGGTCATTGTGATCATGTGTTAAATACAACGTTAAAGTGACTTTTGATTAGACTCCCTCTAGTGGGGAGATATAATTAGTGTACTCTTTCTAAGTGATAACACCCATATGTAATGTGTTGTGCGTCCTCCCCAGAGAACCCTAGTGGGGAGAGCGCGCATCACTGGTGTCATTTAAAGCAATTGTGCATAATGAAAATTAATATATAAATACCTCTTAAAATACATGAGATATGAGATTATATAAAGATTTTAAGAAACAAAAATTATAAATGTGAATAATAGAAATGTGAAATTAGATTAGGTTAAAATAAAATTGAACATTAAAAATTTTCCAGAAAACAATTTAAATCAATGTCAGAGTTTATACCAGCAGGTCTTAGCGTGTCTAATTTGTAGATCCAGGCCGTTTCATTCCTTGATAATTCCCGGACCATATTACCCCCTCGCCAATGGGGTTGTATCCGGTCTATACCAAAGAAGGAGGCCAGCCCTGGATCTCGATTATGATGCAATCTGAAATGATTGGACAATGTATGGTTCGGGAACCCCTTTTTTATATTGTTCAGATGCTCGGCTATTCTTGTGCTTAAGCACCTCGTGGTTCGCCCCACGTATTGGAGCCCACATGGGCAGGTAATCATATAGGTTACATGGGTAGATTTACAAGAGATGAATTTATCGATCGCAAAGCTGTCACCTGTGCTCTGCGATCGAAATGTATTCACTCTTATCTTTGGAAATTTTGTAATCTTGCAAGCTTTGCAACATTTGCAATAATAAAAACCCTGAAGGTCTAGAAAAGAAGGATTACGTTCAGGTGGGTTTGTGACATTAGGGCAAACCATATTTCGTAGGTTTTTTGATCTTCGGTAAATACATTTCGGATTTTTGGGCAAAAACTGCGAAAAAACACTATCCTGTAATAACACTGGCCAATGCTTTTTTACAATTCTCTCCATCGCCCGAAAATTTTGTCCAAAGGTGGTAATAAAAGGGAGAGAGTCATGAGTTGATTTTTCAGGTTTTGATGGAGTTGCTAGTAGCCTATCTCTGTCTAGACGCCCGACTTGTTCTTGTGAATTTCTCAGTTCAGATTCTTGGTATCCTTTTTCTATAAACCTATTGATAAGGATGTTTGATTGGTGTTGGTAGTCTTCCATCTTATCACAGTTTCTTCTTATCCTTGTTAGTTGTCCTTTAGGAATTCCTCTCAGCCATGTAGGGTGATGGCAGCTGATAGTAGGAATGAAGCTATTGCGATCAGTGCTCTTGAAATGAGTCCGTGTTGTGATACAGTTTCCTGTTTTCACCAAAACCAAATCCAAAAAATGTATTTCATTCAGATTCCAACTTGCTGTGAATTTTAAGCCATATGTGTTCTGATTCATATGTGCCAGAAAAGATTCCAGCTCATCGACACTGCCCTCCCAAAAACATGACGATATTGTCGATATATCGTTTGTAGAAGGTCAGTTGGGGATGGCGATTACCTAAAATGTCTTCTTGTTCCCACTGGTTGAGCAAAATATTGGCAACACTGGGGGCATATTTAGCCCCCATTGCCACGCCCTTAATTTGTTGAAAAAAAGAGCCATTATGCCAAAAGTAATTATTCGGCACGGCCAGAGCCAATGCTTCAGTAATGAATTTGATTTGGTGTTTTTTTAATTGTGTGAACTCCACAAGAGCTTTTTCAGTGGTTGCCAGAACGTCCTGATGCCTTAAGTTGGTATAGAGGGATTCGATGTCAATTGTCACAATCCAGGTGTTGTGATTGATTTTAATTTTCCGCAATAGATTGATGAGATGTTTGCTATCCCGTAAGTATGATCGTCCTGCCTGGACGATTGGTTGTAAAAAACCATCAATGTACTCACCCACCCGGGAAAAAACCGAATCGATGCCACTAACGATTGGTCTCCCGGGGGGGTGAGTACTATTTTTATGGATCTTGGGCAGTTGATAAATTACCGGAATTCTTGGTGCCTCAATTTGGAGGTATCTCGCCTCCTTTTTAGTAACAACGCCCCTTTTCTGGGCCCTTTTCACCAATCTTTTTAACATGATCTTTAGTTTATTGGTGGGGTTTCCATTCAACTTTATATAAGTGGTGGGGTCGTTTACCAGCCTATCTAATTCTTTGTTATAATCTTCTTTATTAAGGATAACGACACCTCCCCCTTTATCGGCGGCTCTTATCACAATATTTTTCTTTTTTTCTAATGCACGAATGCCATTTTTGATGTTCATATATTTCTTCTTATTTTTAGTTGGTTTCAGATG
>BLSH010341046.1:37383-62267 GCA_018402905.1 Glandirana rugosa | reverse complement strand
GGTTTTAATTTATTTTCCCTATCCCCATTTATTTGTAGGGCACTTGCCCTAGTTTGAAGATGATTTTAGAACAGTTATATGGCTTCTACCATTAATTAATACTTTTCAGACACAGTTTGAAGATGATCCACATTCACCTCCATTTTTGCTTTTTTTATGTTTTTATTTTTTTAAAAATATTTACAGTTATTTCCCTGTCCCCATTTTTTTGTAGGGCACTTGCCCTACCCTTACCCCCATTTTACTTCCTTTTGCAGCCCTCTAGGGATTTCCAGGACTTTGTTACAGCCATTTTTGTGCATAAAAGTTCGGGTCCCCATTGATTTCAATGGGGTTCGTTGTCCGTGCGATCGTTCGGGTTCCGTCCGGACCCGGACCCGGACTTTGTCCCGAAGTTCGGACGGACCAGCAGAACCCGAACTTCCAGAGGTTCGCTCAACTCTAGTGATGAGCATTAATGAGCGAGAGCATTGTTAGGGCAGTTCTCAGGGAGGCCTATGATCCTCAGGTTACTCCTTCTGGACCTATTTTCCAGATCCTCGAGCTTTTCCTGGATGGCAGTGAATGCTTTGTCTTGCTTTTCAAGGGTGCCAGTGATTTGATAAAGTTTGTCATCAATATCAGATATTCTGGCTTCTGTGGCAGAGAGCCTGCGTGCCTGCTCCCCTAGCTCCCTCCGCAGCTGTGACATACCTGTTTGCACTGCGGTATCTACCACCTGTGATATGTTGGGAAGCAGGAGGGCAGCTACAGCCTGGGCGATTTTGGAGTATTCATCCGGTGCCTCTGTGTTGTGAGGCTCCGGGGCCTGTGTGTCCATTGTGACCGTCGACTGATCCGTGGTGGCGGCCACCTTGGTACACCCTGACGGCGGGCCCAGAGTGTTCGTTTGGCCCGGGGCGGCTGATTCCGACCGAGGAGCGGTTAGAAATTTGTCCATCCGGTGCTAGGCGACTTCCCCTCTCGAACCCGGCGGTTTTTGTGGGCTGAATCCCGGTTTTAGATGCTGTTTTTTGGCCTGAGGGAGTGGAGCTGGGTGCGCTCACTCCTCGCACATGAGGCGCCGGAACCGGAAGTTCTGCAAGCTATTCTTAATTGATAGACAAACAGAACAGAAAAAAAGGGGAATTCCTCTAATGGTGACACAGAAAACAAACCTTCTAATACAGTGAAAACAGTTTGGAACCTTGGAGTAGGATTTTTTTATCTGTATCTCCATAAAAGAGATTTCCCCTTTTTTGATTCTAGGTGACAGGTGCCAGACAGAATTGGAAGTAGGGGAATTCTCACTAGGACACAAAGAGAACTAAGACCTGACAGAGGTTTTAACCATTTCAATGCTGTATTTAAAATTAAAAGTTGATGGAGAGGCACATAGACAGAAAGAGGTACATAAATATAATTTTTAAAACTATTTTGCTATAGGAAAGCAGCTAGAGCTTGTTTTAATGTAAGGGTTTTATTGCTCTTGAGACTTTTTCACCAAGGTACCATTCACCTAATTTTTTTCATGATTGATTGTAGGCGTTATAATAAATAAAAAAAACAGATATTTCTAGCTGCATGGCTACCATGACAAAAAATTGTGGCTATGTGCAATTATGCTTGACTAACATGGCACCCTGTTGTTCATGCTGCAAGTAGAACTCATTTTAGTCAGCTACAAGCCTCATTATTAGCTCATTATTAGCTAGAGAGAGGGTAATTCTTGATCAATAATGTGACAGTGAATGAGCATTTAAACCTCAATAGGTAACAAAGGTTTATGCTGCAGTTTGTATCTTGTATCCCTTCTAGAAATGTTTCCATCACGTTCGGTCTCGCTCAAATAAAAGTATAATAGGGCTTCTATCACATCACAATCTGATGGGAGAAAGGATGCCGACACATTTTGGGGACTGAAGCCTCACCTCTTTATTGGAGCATTAGGCTGCTCCAACCAGCTGCTGACATACAACCTACCAGACTAAATGTTTCCTATAATAATAGATATTTTTACTATTAAGCATACTTTATTTCATATTTATCAAGCCCAGATTAAGGGGCACACTTATATCTTGTATCTGCATTTTAACATCACTGTGTGCCGTGTCATTTCTAAATGTCATATCAGAATCCTTGATAGTAGCATACACTTGTTAATGAAAAGTGCTGCGCTAATAAGTACATTTTTTTTAAAATTAGCATAAACATATTGTCCACTCGTGTAAAAAGTCCTCATTAGTACACAAACTAAATAAATAGATGAACATGTCCAAAGGAATCCAGTTGGTGAACCCAAAGCAAACAGAATACAGATAGTGGACCCACACTGAATAAAATCTCCACCCAGGGCTGGTGCAAGGATTTTTGACACCCTAGGCGAAACATCATTTTGCTGCCCTCCTTGGCTCCACCCCGGACTCCACCCCCTTTCCCCCACCCAGCCTGATCGGCACCAATCAAATGCAGTCTGATCAGCGCCAATCAAATGCAGCCTCACCAGCGCCCATCAAATACAGCTTCACCAGCGCCAATCAATACAGCTTCACCAACGCTAATCAATACAGCCTAGAGGTGGAGGGGGGTATTTGGCAGATCAGTCACTATTTCTATATACATTTGCAAATGGCATGGGATAATACAATCTCATTATCTCAGTCAGACAGTGTCAGTTTTTACATGAATCAATGCAGAGCAGCCAGTGACAGATCAACAGTGACCAGGTGCCCTAGAAGGCAGTGCGTCCTAGGCAGCCACCTACTTCGCCTAGTGGTAGAGCCGGCCCTGTCTCCACCACCAAAGGTCACAAATGCAGGCTTACCAGAAATCAATGACTCTTTTACTACAAAGTCATAAACAGCGTGTGGTATCAATGATCATGTGTTAGCTGAATCTTCAACTCAATGTCTAGGATATGATGGTTAACAAAAGATATCAATGTCACTATACTTCCTCCATCAGTCTCTCCCATCACACTCAGAAGAAAGACAGGAAACAGACGCTCCACGTAGTGTGAATCCTATATGGTAAATTTATTAAAACTTGAAAATGCACCTACATCAGGAGAACAAATTATTGTGCACTGAAAAAATTATCAGACCCGGCAACAAGATTAGCACCCGGGTAACTTCTAGTAGTGCAAAGTCAGCATGAGGCTCCGCCCTACGTGTTTCATCACATGTGACATCTTCCAGGGCATAAATGTCAGATCAGAATCCTTGACAGTGGCATGCACTTGAAAGTAAAGTTATGTTAGGGAAAATATGGAGACAGCCATTGCTGACCTTCTAAAGATGCTGTTTGTCAAGCTGTTATGCTAAAACTCTGGCTTTAGTGTTTTCTAAGTCACTGACTCAAGTATGCAGATCAGATGAATCATAGAAATCAGAGAGTTCGAAGAAATAGAGTTTGCATGATATTAAGGCAACTAGCAATTTCAAAAGCCAAGGTCAGCAGTGGCGGTCTCTGTGTTTATCACATGAGGAGTTGCATACCTCCCAAGCCTCTAAAGCTTCGTACACACGAGCCGATGGTTGGTCAACCGAGCGTCCAACTTTTGTCCAAATTGGGCAACGGCGGTTTGGTCTAGTGTACTAACGTGAATCAAGTAATCAGCCAACAAAGCCAAACGTAGTGACGTGTTCCGAGCGTATAGCGAGGAAGTTCAGGTGAATGTGATTTGTGAATTATGAACACAAGTTACACAACCAAACACTTCCTGGATTCTGAGCATGTGTGTTTGCACTTCCAACTTTTGGTTGGTCAACTTCTGTACACACGAGCCAACAATTGGTCAACTCCTTGTTGGCCAACACAAGTTTTCTAGTCTCGTCGTTCAACTTCTGTTGGACAACGATTGGAAATCAGCTGTAGAATAGTGCGCACACACGATCAGATTTTCGGCCAACAGGCTGTTGGAGGACTGTCACTGACTGATAATCGGACCGTGTGTACGGGCCTTAAGATGACAAAGTTTGATGCCTTATAGCACAGAATAATTAAGAAAAGGACACACCCCGCTACACTTCCTTATTACATGGACAATGACTAATAAAAAAGTAAGAATGTTCATCTAAAACCCACCTTTTAATGACTACTTTTACTTCTAATAGGGATTTTAAAATAATCAATGCATAATGTGAAAAATAAAAGTTCTATCTGATATAAACAACTTTGTTAAAATATGTATTTATACAGATCTCTACACCAGAGATAAAATAGGAATCTTAGCAGTGGCAACGTGTTTTGTTTTTAAACGAGGGACTGCTTCAGTTGAAAGCTATGGTAATGTTACTACACAAGCCATGTTGTAATTTAATGTTATTAGGAATTTCCTTAGCAATATGGCAACCTAGCTGTATTTTGCATACCTTCGGTGTACAGAATGGCTCAAAAAATTGAATTTCCTACTTGTGTGATAGGCTCACTGATTTTCCCAGAAGTCTGCTCTATAGTCTGCTCTTTAGTTTATAAATCAAGAGTGCACATGCTGAATATAATGAACCAGACCCTCACATGGACAGTGAGTCTGCAAAGCATATGGTAAACAAACAATTGTTCTTAAAAACTACAACGTTTGTTAAAATCCTTGCACGGTACCTTGATCAAACAGAGGGGATTGTTTTTTTTTCAACAAAAGTGGAGTTACGCTTTAAGTTACTGTCTTTATTAGAGGTATACTTCTAAAGGCATGAAACATTCACTAAATGTTTAGTATACACAGTATCTCATAAAAGTGAGTACAACCCTCACATTTTGATAAATATTTTATTATATCTTTTCATGTGACAACACTGAAGAAATGACACTTCGCTACAATGTAAAGTAGTGAGTGCACAGCTTGTATAACTGTGCAAATTTCCTGTCCCTTCAAAATAACTCAACACACAGCCATTAATGTTTAAACCGCTGGCAACAAAAGTGAGTACACTCCTAAGTGAAAATGTCCAAATTGCGCCCAATTAGCCATTTTCCCTCCCCTTGTCATGTGGCTCATTAGTGTTACAAGGTCTCAGGTGTGAATGGGGAGCTGGTGTGTTAAATTTGGGGTTATCGCGCTTACTCTCTCACACTGGTCACCAGTTCAACATGGCACCTCATGGCAAAGAACTCTCTGAGGATTTGAAAAAAAGAATTATTGTTCTATAAAAAGATGTCCTAGGCTATAAGAAGATTGCCAAGACCCTGAAACTGAGCTGCAACACGGTGGCCAAGACCATACAGAGGTTTAACAGGACAGGTTCCACTCAGTACAGGCCTTGCCATGGTCAACCAAAGAAGTTGAGTGCATGTGCTCAGCGTCATATCCAGAGGTTGTCTTTGGGAAATAGATGTATGAGTGCTGCCAGCATTGCTGCAGAGGTTGAAGGGGTGGGGGGTCAGCCTGTCAGTGCTCAGACCATACACCGCACACTGCATCAAATTGGTTTGCATGGCTATCATCCCAGAAGGAAGCCTCTTCTAAAGATGATGCACAAGAGAGCACAAGAGAGCCCCGCAAACAGTTTGCTGAATACAAGCAGACTAAGGACATGGATTACTGGAACTATGTCCTGTGGTCTGATGAGACCAAGATAAACGTATTTGGCTCAGAGGGTGTCAAGCATGTGTAGCAGCAATCAGGTGAGGAGTACAAAGACAAGTGTGTCTTGCCTACAGTCAAGCATAGTGGTGGGAGTGTCATGGTCTGGGGCTGCATGAGTGCTGCTGGCACTGGGGAGCTACAGTTCATTGAGGGAACCATGAATGCCAACATGTACTGTGCCATACTGACGCAGAGCATGATCCCCTCCCTTCGGAGACTGGGCCTCAGGGCAGTATTTCAACATGATAACGACCCCAAACACACCTTCAAGACGACCACTGCATTGCTAAAGAAGCTGAGGGTAAAGGGGATGGACTGGCCAAGCATGTCTGCAGACCTAAACCCTATTGAGTATCTGTGGGGCATCCTCAAATGGAAGGTGGAGGAGCACAAGGTCTCTAACATCCACCAGCTCCGTGATGTCATCATAGAGGAGTGGAAGAGGACTCCAGTGGCAACCTATGAAGGTCTGGTGAATTCCATGCCCAAGAGGGTTAAGGCAGTGCTGGAAAATAATGGTGGCCACACAAAATATTAATACTTTGGGCCCAATTTGGACATTTTCACTTAGGGGTGTACTCACTTTTGTTGCCAGCTGTTTAGACATTAATGGCTGTGTGTTGAGTTATTTTGAGGGGACAGCAAATTTACACTGTTATACAAGCTATACACTCACTACTTTACATTGTATCAACGTGTCATTTCTGCAGTGTTGTCACATGAAAAGATATAATAAAATATTAACAAAATGTGAGGGGTGTACTCACTTTTGTGAGATACTGTGTATATACATATATATATATATATATATATATACAGGCGGTCCCCTAGTTACAAACATCCAACTTACAAAGGACTCCTACTTACAAACGGAGGGAGACAACAGGAAGGGAGAGGAAATCTCCCCCTAGGAAGGGAAATTCACTCCTGTAAGAGTTATTATGGGAGGTGTCTCCACTGATGCTTTATCATCAAGGTTTGTTTCCACAAAAAAACAAAATGTTCAAAATCCAATTATCATTGGGACAGGAAGTGAGGTGACATCTTCTGAACAGAAACATACACAGCAATCAAACATTACATGGGTGTTACCCCTTACCTATGCTATCCAAAAAGCTGAAAAATATTTTTTTTGGCTGAAGCTACACTTAAAAAATGTACCTACTCCGACTTACAAACAAATTCAACTTAAGAACAAACCTACAGACCCTATCTTGTTTGTAACCCGGGGACCGCCTGTATATATATATATTTAGTGTAAGTGTGTCTTCCTGGTGCGATTCCGGTCATCCAAAACATATAACTGTGGGCCAGTTCCTCAGACTCAGGCGTCTATGCAGTGACCCGTCTGAAAATGAACGTGAGAAAGATGGCATGGCCTGCAGATTTCTGGACAGAGGGTATTCTCAATCTGTCATTAAGAGAGCTATCAGAATAGCAGATCGTACCCCTCGTAACAATTTAATCAGTGAACAAAACACATCTCAGCACCTGAGTCTATTCAGTCATCAAACCATGCCCCTGTCTCTTCCACCCCCTACAGTGTCAATTATAACCAGGTCCGCAACATTGTTGTCAGATATTTGCCAATCTTACACAATGATGCCAAATATGCCCAGATACTGTCAAGGGGAGTAAAATCTGTATCTTGCAGGGCACCCTCCTTAAGCACTCTACTGTCCCCTAGCCTCTTTTTAAGCACACAACATAGGGGACATTGGCTGGATTTCAAAGGAACTTTTTGCTGTGGTGTTAAGGGCTGTCCGTGCTGCCCACATATACTAAAAGGGGACACTATACGCTCCGCCACAGCTAAAAAGAGCTAACATACTTTCCTTTAACAATTGTAACACCAAGTTCATTATATACATTATCAACTGCACACACTGCAACATTCAATATGTTGGACGGACAACCCGTAGACTAAGGGACTGTCTTTAAGACCATTTAAAAGATATAAAATACGATCACAACACCAATGTTGCTTATCACTAGAGTTGAGCGAACCCGAACTGTAAAGTTCGGGTTCGTACCGAACTTTGGGGTGTCCGTGACCCGGACCCGAACACAGACATTTAAAAAAAAGTTTGGGTTCGAATTCTGGGTTCGGATATTTGATCACGCATGTTGAAAAGCTGCAGGTAGCCAATAAACAAGCGTGATTTTCCTTAGAAGCCATCACAGCCATGCCTACTAATGGCATGGCTGTGATTGGCCAGTGCATCATGTGACCCAGCCTCTATATGAGGCTGGAGTCACAGTGCTGCATGTCACATGCTCTCTGGGTAGTGTAGGGAGAGGATGCTGTCTGTGCTGTGAGGGACAGATTGCAGATAGATAGATAGGTAGAGATTACTACTACTACTGCTTTTAGGGACAGATTGCAGATAGATAGATAGGTAGAGAAGAGATTACTACTAATACTGCTTTTAGGGACAGATTGCAGATCTCATCCTGCATTACAGAAAGATCTGACAGGACTAGGTAGAGTCTACTGCTTAGAGGGACAGATTATTGTTCTAAAATCATCTCCTAGTTCTATAGGGTCAGATTCCTGCTGTTGCTGTAAGGGTCAGATTATTGTTCTAAAATCATTTTGCAGCCCTCTAGCACTTTCCAGGACTCTTTTACAGTCATTTTTGTGCCGAAAAGTTCGGGTCCCCATTGAATTCAATGGGGTTCGGGGTAAAGTTCGGGTCAAGTTTGGTACCGAACCCGGACTTTTTTCCGAAGTTCGGCCGAACCCACCGAACCCGAACATCCACGGGTTCGGTCAACTCTACTTGTCACTGGATAGACACTCATAACAAAGATGTATCTAGTCTTAACATACAGGCTATAGAAAAACTCATTACACCATCCAGAGGAGGTGACAGGTTCTAGATCCTCTGCCGTAGGGAGGTGCAATGGATATTCTTTTTCAACACCAGGAAACTGATCAGTTTAAACTTCGAATGGGAAGTCTCTAATCAGGGTCGGAACATATACATATACAGAAAATACATTTCCAAAGGGTTAAACACATGACCATTACCTGTCTACTTGTGCATACACTCATTTGGATCTTTGATTTAATTTTGTCACTTCTTTGTCCCAGCCTTGGATATAGATATATAGGGTGCGACTGTTTCAATATTGCAACACATCGGTTACCACTCTCGGGATTGATCGGTGTTTCTTCTTGGGGTCCTAGTTTTCATCAGCGTCCACCACTTTCTGTCCTTTTTTGCTTTCTATCCCTTCCCCAATAAATAGGAAAGGGATACGGAGTCTTTTTCAATTAACGGCACGATCATATCGGTTCGCCTATGACATTCTCTCTCCGACAGTTTAGAAAGGAGAAATTCCCACAGATAGCGCCACATTATAAATATAGGACCAGGCAATTACATGGAGCATAGTTCTATGTGTTTGATGTCTAAGCCTTTGGTCTTAATCTTCTTGAAATAAGGGGTATTTTCTCCCTTCTACCTTAAGACAGAATGATATCATTTGTTCTAGGAAACCCCTTTATTTCCTCTTTTTCTTTGTAACTGACCTTCTACATATGCTTTTATTTTTGCATATTTGTTCTTATATATTCATAGTTTAGGATGATTTTAAATCTCTTTGAAACTTGCTACTGATGTTATATTCTTTGGGAAACTACTTTAGACCAAATTGATATACTCACTGTGGTATTTTTACGCTTATATTTGGATGTCTATTAATGTCAGTACTGCATTTTTTTCTTTAAATATTTCCGACAGGCTGGATTCCAATTAGATTCAGGAACTGCTTTCCATCAGCTGCATCATTCAGTTTCCTGGTTGCAGGAACCTCCACCTTTTGGAATCAACCTCTCCGAACATCCTTGATCATTTTATGACATTTTAAGTTATTTGCTGTTGTTTAATTGGCTGTTGTATGCACAACCCCCTTTTGTATTTTTTTGTATATATATGTTGAGCATTTCAGTTACATTGTAGCTATGATTAAGCATCCATAAGCAGGATGTGAAACGCGTTAGCTGTTTGCTCCAATTTACCCATATGGATTTTCTATAATAAAGCATTGGAATTGGAGTGCAGCTTACAGGTTCCTTTTTGCAGCTACTTCTGCATTAGCATACTTGGCCAGCACCCCTGGGAAATTCAGGATAATCCACACCTGTGTTTTCCCTTGAGCAGTCTCTCCTCTCTTCCTGGTGCATGTGTTTACAATTGGAGTGATTGATGCACCTGTAGTGAATGTTTGGTGAATATCAAAAAGGTGACATTAAAAAGTAAAATACTGTACCTCATAACAAATTTCAAGAAGTCAGTCAAATGAAAGAACATTAAGTGTTGGTTATTTGCTATGGTTATTTCTCACTTTGCTCTTTGCATTACCAAATAAACCTGTTTAACTCTGGTATAAAAATGATTATACTTTTGGTTATAGAATTATATGATTGCATTAAACATAGGCTGAATAACTACTGAATGGCAGCAGAGTTCACAAAGTACAAAAGAAACAATTTTCCTAACAAATATGAAAATGTGCAAAGTACAAATGTTTTAGATGTAATTTCCATAGAACATGTCTCAAATGTATTTGCCCATAATGTGCATCACCAGGCACTACTTGGCAGATAAATAATTTTAGTGACAAGGTGAAATTTTCAATGAGCTCTCACAGCTTGATAAGTCATTTTAATTACTATGTGATGCATATTTAAGTGACAGCGGTTTGTTGGAAGCTTCAGGCAGAAACATGGTAAATTTGCAGGGTTGCTTAGCTGACACGCTGCGCCAAAAGAATAAATCTTTAATAGTTTATGTACCTCATATGAATTTTGCTTGCAAATTTCGCTTTAAACAAAAAAAAAATATTTATGTTTGTGTTCACAGAGATCCTTCTGTAGCGCCATGGTGGAAGAATTAAGGATGTCACTAAAATGCCAGCGACGACTGAAACATAAACCACAGCCTCCCGTAATAGTGAAAACAGAAGAAGTCATCAACATGCATACATTTAATGACAGAAGATTGCCAGGGAAAGAAACAATGGCGTAGAGCTGGGTGTCAGGCATCCCCAAGCACAAACTGTCAGCTTTTTGTTTTCTTTTTCCAAACAACACTGCAAGAATGTTTCCTGTGGAAATATGCAACCTGTGCAAAATAAAAATGAGTTACCTCATGTCGCTGTGTCTATGAACTTAAGACTTATTACTCTGATTTGTCTGTCAGACTAGAACTACAAGAGTCATGGATAAATCACAAACGTCTGCGGAGGTTGAACTTAAGTTTTTTTCTTTTTTTTTTTTTTAAGGGGTCCACCATTCTTATGAATGTAAACGTGTGTACGTTTTGTGGTTGCTTTACAAATAAGGTCCCCCCAAAAAAATAAATACATAAAAGGTTATTTTTCAAAACTTACTTGATTTAAAGAAATACATTGATTTAATAATAAATGCCAGTAACCATTGAAGGAAGAAATCTCCTATAAACTGTATCAAAATGACTGTATGCTCTTTGCCTTTCCATAGCAAAGATGACAGATGATTGGATGAAATATTGTTAAATGCCCAAATCAAAATGGCAGAATTTTTTTTTAAGCTGAATAGGCAACACACAATCACAAGAATTGCATTATAATTCATGAATTTACACAAAAACACTATGAGAAGATTCTTATCTGCTTTGTGGACTCTGTGTTTCACTGTCGTAAATAAAACAAAAATGTCAGTAAACAAGGCAATAATTGTATTGTTCAATTCAACCCAATGACAGCATTTCTGTGTGCAGAATGGTAGATTGACAAATAGTTGTTATGTTACTCAGAAGAATGTATCTCAATTGTGAATGACAAAGAGGGAAATCATGGCTCTGGTGGAGAGGATCCAGCTTAGATGAAATGGATTTTTAACACATGGCCCTGTAACCATTTGAGTTCCACTGAGCCTCTGCAGTTCCCTCCAGCTGTGGAAAGTATATGGGCGACTTAGAAGAGCTTTCCGCGTGGAGCTGTAAATGGACTGCATTCATCAATACAGTCAGTGTTCAACAAACAAATTCCTTGAGCAATTTTTATTTAAAAAAAAGAAAAAATGTTCAGGTTTATTTGTGGAAATGCAAGATTTCTATAAAATAGTTTTTGTATGGAGATTTTTGTAATAATTTTTATCAACAAAATCCAAACATACGTCTTTTTCATCAGGGGTGTGATGCCAAGCATGAATGGTAGTGTGTATGAGCACCACCAACGTTTGGTGAGATTATTTTTATCAAATTCAAGTTCAATGTAAAGCAAAGAGAATTATTTTTAAGTTCAGTATTGCTAGTTGCACTACCAGAACTGCTTCCCATGCTACACCCCTGATTTCCACTAAGCTACAAACATACTGTAATGAACAATTGTGTGTAAATGGTAAAACTACACAGTCTTCTTGACCACATTGTGATAACAGTTGAAGTGCACACAGTTTCCTGTTTAAATTCAATGCACAAAATAAACATAAGCAAAAACAAAGTGGAATTATCTATTTTATTTTCTATGAAAAAATGAAACATTACATTACATATTTTCAAAACATGCTGTGATGTTACAACCAGAGTAACATTCTAAAATACAAAAAAGTAAAAGGATCCTGACAGTAAAGGCATGTTTATATTTGATGAATATTTTTATTATTTGGTAGAATTAGTGGATGGTATATTTTCTATTTCTTTTCAACATTTAAATCATAAGTAACAAAAATGGTTAATGGAGAATTCAAAATAAATACATTCTTTAGTACATTTATGTTTTACTTTAAATGACTTTCAGCCCAATTGCTGCAATTGCCACTATTTGAAAGCTGAAATCAACTTGTGTGACTACATGCTCTATATACTGATGGCTTGGAGGGTGAGATTTATTTGGTCTTCCATGTGAGAAAAAGCTGAAGGTGAATTTCACCAGCATTGTGATGGTCACTAAAAAAAAAGGCAGGAGATGGGCATTTAACTGTAAAACGTAAGATGTATTAAGAAAGCCTTGGCAACCAGTGAAAAGGAAGTGGTGGAGGTTTAGTTCCTCTAAATGTATTTACACAATGTGAGATGTCTGTACACATCCCATTGTATTTTGGTTATATGTTAGCACTATCCATGGGTAGAATTGTTAACATTTTACTTCAAGTCCACACTAAGGTTAGGAATGAGGTTTTGTTCACAGATCATTCATTGAATCCATGATAAATTTCATAAACTGTGAACAAAAATCCAAACTCACTGAAGTCTAATTTTAAGACTAATAGACAGGGGATTTTCATAAAAATGGCATATTGAGCTGGGCCCTGTCCTGGAGGACATGTATCAATAAAGCATACATTAAAAAAAATGTTCAGCACAAAGAGGATCCTCATTTTTATGCAATTTCAAAGCTGAGATTGAAAAACACCTATTTTTTTTAAATACGCACTTAGGATATGCCTTTGGGTTGTGTGTAGTGTTAAGAAAATAGTATGATTCTCACAGACAGTGTCAGCGACACAGCATTCTGGCTTCATTTAATTTGCAATGTCATTGATGCTGTCTACTAAAACTAGGAAATTAAATTGCTTTTTTGGTAGTTTTGGATGCAACACCTGATTTCTTTTTAGCCATCAATACTGACATGATTTGACTGCTGGTAGTAGACCCATCTTCATATTGGCCAATGGCATCGTTTGATGGTATGGTTTGTGTGCTTACTTTTGTTGTGTGTAGTGTTAAGAAAATAGTATGATTCTCACAGACAGTGTCAGCGACACAGCATTCTGGCATCATTTAATTTGCAATGTCATTGATGCTGTCTACTAAAACTAGGAAATTAAATTGCTTTTTTGGTAGTTTTGGATGCAACACCTGATTTCTTTTTAGCCATCAATACTGACATGATTTGACTGCTGGTAGTAGACCCATCTTCATATTGGCCAATGACATCGTTTGATGGTATGGTTTGTGTGCTTATTTTACTTTGCAGTGCCACACTACATTGTCTAATCTCAAAAGTTTATTAAACTGTCAAAACTGGGTGCTCAAAAACATTTCAGCAGCACAGCCCCACATTCCCCAAACCCCTTCCTTACCCATATCATTAATTATTCCCTGAATAATGAAAATATAGACTTCAGGTGTATGTTTGGTAGAAGTTGGCTACTGTTAGTACAGTACCCAAGAACTTAAACAGGCAGCAAACTGGAAAAACTCTTCAGTGTGGGCTTCTATTGCCAACAGAACCATTGCAGTATTTCAGATGTGGCAAAAGTACATGCATTTTGGAAACCATGTGTATAATAAAAAACATGACTATGCACCAAAAAACCTTTTGGGAGGAAACCAGCACATACTGTTCAGCAGTAAGAGCCCCACACTCAATGCTGATACAAGGTCCATTAACATCCAAGGCAAAAAGGACAAAGTGCCCCCCCCCCTCCATGATCTGTGAAATAGTTCAGCAGCATAGTTTGCAAATCCTGCCCATTTTTTGTCCTTCTCCAGCTGAAGAGTCCAAGGTGCTCTGTCAACACCCATCCTCTTTCTTCAATGTCACTATTCCCCCATCCATGAGATGTGAAGGACCAACACACCAGATCTTGATCCAATGCAGAAATCCTGTTGCCTGATGCCCCAACTCCAGATGATACTGTCCCAGTGAGAAGAATAGCTTCATAATTTTCTGCTTATATTACCTCCAAAGCGCAGGCTATTGCTCATGAGTCTACTCTGTGGGATGTTT
The DNA here is from genome assembly GCA_018402905.1 of Glandirana rugosa. Taxonomy (NCBI): domain Eukaryota; kingdom Metazoa; phylum Chordata; class Amphibia; order Anura; family Ranidae; genus Glandirana; species Glandirana rugosa. The sequence goes on along the minus strand of BLSH010341046.1, from coordinate 47,977 downwards.
ATAGTGCTATTCAGCAATGTACGGCTTCACTGGGAGGATTTTCCAATCAGGCCATTGACTTAAGGAAGGGCATCTCACTCATACTCAATGAATTACAAAAAATAGGAACTACGCCTCAGCTCTGGAGGGCCATGTGAGTGAGCTAGTGAACTAGAGCATTCAGTGGCCCAATTATACACAAATATAAAGGTCACTTTTCAGTGGGCACATGCACATGCCCTTAAAATGGAGGTATTGGTAAACAGAAAGAGTTGTAACAAGCTTAGGGTGATATGGTTCCTGGAGTGCATAGAAGGCACCAATCCCTCAGAGTTTATGGAGCAATGACTATCCACCACACTGGGAAAACAAAATGTGTCCCTGTTTTTTGCTGAGTGCAGATATTGAACTGCAGAGATAAAGACCTTATGGCCAGAGCCTATTCACTTGGGAAACTTAAATTTGATTGCAGTAAGGTAATGCTGTTTTCAGACTTCTGATGGTCTGATTTCAAGCCAAAAAGCTATTGAAAAGTTATAACTATGAATAATCTATGCAAAACCAGGAAAGCTATGTGTTGTAGCAAATAGGGAAATCCATTTTTGGACACCTCCTAATGCCACAGCAAAATTAATGGATTGGCAGGGTAGAAAAAGACACAATTCTGAGACTCCTGCACATTTTACAATGAACTGTTCACGATTGTAACAGTATATGCTGAAGTTGTTGATCCCTGCCTTTAATTTTTGACTGTTAGCTACTGTCATTCGTTTTCGGTGGAATTTCTTAAAGTTCATTACACCGGATGGTTACCTACAGTGTGTTACTACCTTAGGTGCCAAATTTGGTTACATCTCTTTTCTCTTTAGCTTTGTACTTCACAGTAAGACTCTGCCACTAGAGTCCTGATTAGGAGGCCACTCATTTACAAGAAAAACAATTAGAAATTGCAACCCTTCCATCTCTTTCCTACATGGAGAAAGTTGTGCTCACTGTTAAAATTTCTCAACATTGTGTGTTTGTTTTTGTTTGGTTTTCAGCCTATCTTACAAACTTTTTTACATCACTCTCATATACCCTTTGGCTTCATTGGCCAAGGAGTTGTTGCTTCTCCTTAATCCTGGATGGCTGCTTGTAACCAGGGGACTCTCCCAAAAGGTATATCTCACCTGTGGTCTAACTGTTTGGGTATAATAAATAATGTTAAATGATTTCTTATAGCTATGTGATCTTCTGGTATGTTAAGGGCTGTTAGGGCCTGGGTGATCCTGTCAAAGACACATGTATAATAAAACACATTCTGTAATGTCTTATAGGCTTTCTATTATCAGCATTCAGAAAACCCAATGTAACTCATAAAACCTGTAGATATTTGAAGAAACATTTCTCATAAGTTCTCATATACTCATGTTACTCCGTTTATGCTCAAAGTGTGACCATACTTGTTTATTAGAGTCTGATATTTTTCTGCCTGTAGATTAAATCAGATAGATTGGGCAGATATGTATTATCACACTGTAAATCAGGTTCCCAAATCTTTGCCTTTCCCAGTATTGTTTATTGTATAGATCTTAGCATAGATAGATTCCCACCTACCTTATTCACTAGTCCACCTACTCAATTGCCATTTGCCAAAATATGCATAGAAATGCAGCTACATGATTTGTATTATATGACACATCACTGTGAACATCAGTACACATGACATTGCAAAACTCATAATACCCTCACTTGCATACTCCTGGTCCTTGGAAATGAGGACATTCTTTCACTTATACCATGTGTTGAACTCCTCCCTAGGGGGATATTACAACATTCTCTGCTCCAAGTGACCCTGCAAATGGCCTGGGGGTCATCATTTTTTGTGCCTAAACCCATTCTGCATTCCCCTGATTAATAAAAATCTCTATCTTGATAGGAAGACTGGGTGTTTTTTCAGAAACAATGTTTTCTCAAACTCCATAAGTGTGATATGAGATTTTTTAAAGACCAATCTGTGGGGTCTATTTATCAAACATATCAGTATAGTAAAGAAAAAATGCTATGAGACTTGAGAAAGAGACCCAACCCAAGAGACTGGCAGAGGCAGCTTATGATTCTGTTCCATCTCCCTCAAGTCAAACGGAATGGCTACAGTCACAGGTATATTTAAACATTATATCTACTAAAAAAACTCAACATAAACAATTTTCCAATACTGAGTTTTTGGGGCAGTGGGAGAGAAGGTGGGTAGTCTGCTAGTTCATATAGCCAACTCACACCAAGAGAAAACTTAAAAAAGTGCCATCAGGGATGTCATGGGCTGCATAAAGGACACAGCACCTATGATTAGAGTTGAGCGGACACCTGGATGTTCGGGTTCGTCAGGTTTGGCCGAACTTTGCAAAAAAGTTCGGGTTCGGTACCGAACTTGACCACAGACCCCGAACCCCATTGAAGTCAATGGTGACCCAAGCTTTTGGGCACAAAAATGGCTGTAAAAAGTCCTGCAAAGGGCTAGAGGGCTGCAAAATGAAGCAAAATGGGGGTTGAGTAGGACAAGTGCCCTGCAAACAAATATGGATAGGGAAATAACTTAAAATCACATAAAAAAAATGGAGGAGGAGGTGGATGTGGAGTAGGAGGTTGAGTAGGCTGTGACCGTGGCAGTGTAGGTGGAAGTGGCAGTGGAGCAGGAGGAGGAGGAGGTAGCCACCACTGTTTTTTGTTTGTTTGTTTTTTTTTTCTAATTGGGGTAGCCCCCAAAAATATTGAGACATATAAAAGAAAAACAAGTATGCCAATGGCTGTGTGAGGCCGGTCTAAATGTCTATTCTACACAAGGTACAGACAAGTCTTGTGGGATCCATGTCTGGTTCATTTTAATAAACGTTAGCTTGTCCAGGTTGGCTGTGCACAGGCAGTTGCGCTTGTCTGTGATAACGCCCCCTGCCGTGCTAAACACACGTTCAGACAATACACTGGCTGCAGGGCAGGCCAGAACCTCCAAGGCATAAAGGGCAAGCTCAGGCCATGTGCCCAATCTGGAGACCCAGAAGTTGAATGGGGCAGACCCATCAGTCAGTACGTGTAGGCGTATGCACACATACTGTTCCACCATGTTGCTGAAATGCTGCCTCCTGCTAAGACGTTGCCTATCAGCTGGTGGTGCTGTTTGTTGTGGCGTGCAGCTGACAAAGCTTTTCCACATTTCGGCCATGCTAACCCTGCATTCTGAGGTGCTGGTGGTGCCACAGCTGCGTTGGTGACCTCTTCCTCCTCCTTTGCCTTCGCCTTGTGCTTCCACTGAGCCCCCTGTGTCATTTGGGAATGCCCTCAGCAGTGCGTCTACCAGCGTGCGCTGCTAGTCACGCATCTTCCAATCATGCTCCATGAGGGAATTAAGGATGGCACGATGTTCTTGTAACGGGGATCCAGCAGGGTGGCCACCCAGTAATCAGCATAAGTTAAAATGTGGGCAACTTGGCTGTCGTTGAGCAGGCACTGCAGCATGTAGTCACTCATGTGTGCCAGGCTGCCCAGAGGCAAAGCCAAGCTATCCTCTGTGGGAAGTGTATCATCTGTGTCCTCCGTATCCTCCCAGCCATGCTCCAGTGATGCCTAGGAGCTGCGTTGGGTGCCATCCTGCTGTGAACACAGTTCCTCCTCCACCTCCTCATCATCTTCCTCATCCTCCTCATCCTCCAGAACTGTGCCCTGGCTTGAAATTTTTTTACCTGGCCTATGCTGGTGCAGGAACCCACCCTCCGAGCCACTTATGAATGACTGGTCTGATAACCATGGAAATGACCCCTCTTCCTCCTCCTCTTCCTCCTGTGCCACATCCTCTTCCATCATCGCCCAAAGTGTTTTTTCAAAGAGACACAGAAGTGAGATAGTAACGCTGAGAACAGCATCATCGGCACTGGCCATGTTGGTGGAGTACTCAAAACAACGCAATATGGTCTCACATGGAGGCCCACTCGTTGGGGGTGAAGTGGTGCTGTTCTGCAGAGTGACTGACCCATGCATGCTGCAGCTGAAACTCCACTATTGCCTGCTGCTGCTCGCACAGTCTCTCCAGCCTGTGCAAGGTGGAGTTCCACCTTGTGGGCACGTTGCATAGGAGGCGGTGAGCGGGAAGGCCGAAGTTCCGCTGCAGCGCAGACAGGCGAGCAGCAGCAGGGTGAGAACGCCGAAAGTGCACACAGACAGACCGCACTTTCTACAGCAGCTCTGACATATCCGTGTAGTCTTTTAGAAATTTCTGCAACACCAAATTCAGCACATGCGCCAGGCAAGGGATGTGCGTCAAACCGGCAAAGCCCAGAGCTGCTACGAGATTTTGCCCATTATCGCACACCACCAGGCTGGGCTTGAGGCTCAGTGGCAACAACCACTCATCGGTCTGTTGTTCAATTCCCATCCACAGCTGCTGTGCAGTGTGGGGTTTATCCCCCAAACATGTCAGTTTTAAAACAGCCTGCTGTCGATTCCCCCTGAATGTGCTGAAGTTGGTGGTGAAGGTGTTACGCTGAGCGGGTGAGGAGGTGGTAGAGGAGGAGGAGGGAGTGCAGTAGGAGGAGGAGGCAACAGGAGGCAAAGAGAAATGCCCTGCAATCCTTGGTGACGGAAGGACATGCGCCAAACGGCTAGCCGCCTCAGACCCACCCACCACTACATTTGCCCAATGTGCAGTTAGCGAGATATAGCGTCCCTGCGCCTTTCATACTTATCCATGTATCAGTGGTTATGCGGACCTTGCCACAGATGGCGTTGAGCAGTGCACACTTGATCTTGTCCCCGACTTGTTTGTGCAGGGAAGGGATGGCTCGCCTGCAAAAGTAGTGGCGGCTGGGAACCACGCACTGTGGGACAGCCACCGCCATCAGGTTTTTAAAACGGTCCGTGTCCACCAGGCAGAATGACAGCATTTCAAAGGCCAGGAATTTTGAAATGCTGGCATTCAGGGCCAGGGATCGCGGGTGGGTAGGGGGGTACTTCCTCTTTCTCTCCAGTGTTTGGGAGATGGAGAGCTGTAAGCTTCCATGGGACCGTGTGGAAATGCTTCGGGACGGTGGCGGACATGGTGGCATTGCTGTCACATGGTCTCCGTATACAAAGAAAATCACCGCGCTTACTTGATTTAACACAAGACAGCTGCCAGCACAACACCACGACACCTAGTGCAATCAGCTGAAAAAATAATAGTGCAGCGCTATCTATAGGTAGTACCGAGTATACTGCATAATGTCCTGGCTTACAATAGACAGGTCAGCATTTGTGAATAGAATGGAATAATAAAAAGCTTGCAGCACAATGGAGGATTTGAGCAGGATTGGTAAACTCAGTTCGGGCCAATATGCCATCAGTTGTGACCAAACACATCAGGGAAAACCAGCCCCACACAGTGTCCAATGAAACAAATTGATATACCAAATAGTTCATATATATAAAATATGAGGGAACAGATAGGTAAAAAGTCCCTAACATTAAGCAATAGGTGAATGAAACATCAACTCTTCCCAGGTGCACTGATCACTCCAATTGCTTGTGTGACTGTAATCCACCACCAGGTGCAGTAAAAACTTACCGGAAACCGGTAGCAACCAGCGTAGATATACCTCTTACAGGAATAGCCCTTCCAATCGATTAGCATGGATGTCCACCTCAAAAACATAGGAAGCCGGATACAGGTCTGGTAATGAGTACCGGGAGTTCAAACTTCGAATCACCAATGATGTAATATCACAATGACTCAACTGTCCATGCAAAAAAGCAAAAATCTCGCCATAGCATAAAATCCTTTTGTGATTTATTGACAGGTGACAGTGGTACTGTAGAGGTGGAGGAAGAGGCCGAGGCAGCGGCAGAAGAGGAAGCAGGAGGAGGGCGAGACCTTTCTTGGATTTTGAGGTGCTTATTCCACTGCAGCTTGTGCTTTGCATGTAGATGCCTGGTCATGCAGGTTGTGCTTAGGTTTAGAACATTTATGCGTCGCTTAAGGCTCTCATTGCACAGCTTGCAAAGCCACTCGTGTCTTGTCGTCAGCACATTGTCTGAAGAACTGCCATGCCAGGGAATTCCTTTGAGCTGTCTTTGGTGTGCTAGGTCCCTGGGTGTGGTGGGTAGTAGCAGGCGTACTGTCTAGGGGACGGTCGCTCTGCTTTTGCAACCTGCTTCCTCTTTTGCTGTGCTGGTGCCTCTGTGCGACCACCACCTCTTCCTCCAAACTGCACACGTCACTCGCATGACCTTCATTCCATGTGGGGTCTAGGACCTCATCATCCTCCTCCACATCATCTTCCACCCACCTTTCTCCACTGCCCTCCTTGTCAGTCTGCACACTGTAGAAAGCCGCAGGAGTTGGCACTTGTGTTTCGTCATCATCAGAGACATGCTGCGCTGGTGTTTCCATGTCTTCATCCAGAGGTGGTTGAGCATCGGTGCACTCAATGTCTTCCACTTCTGGGGCAGGGCTATGTGGATGGCCCACGGAAAGCACACCAGGAGAGTCATCAAAAAGCATAAGAGACTAAGGGACCAGCGCTCGTTGAGCAGCATTCGGGCCTACCATATAACGTTGAAGGTTCTGTCGGCTACTCGCACCTGAGGAAGATGTTTCACTTGTGCGTGTAGCTGGCACAAATCGACCACGTCCTCTTCTTGCAACAGGAACTTCACCAACACCACCAACACCAGCAGCACCATGACCACTTCCCTTATTTGACACGCTCCGCATTCTGGACTCAAATGTACTATGTAGCACTATTTATTAATACAAAAAAAAAGAAGAAGAATTTATTCTTCTTTTTTTTTTAAAACAGCAACGTAGACGCACTTTTTATTTTTGTGCAAGAAATGCACCGCTCACACCAGCAGCAGGAACCTCTCCCTGTAGCACTATGAGATGATTTTAGAACAATAATCTGTCCCTCACAGGAGCAGCAGGAACCTCTCCCTCTAGCACTATGAGATAATTTTAGAACAATAATCTGTCCCTCACAGGAGCAGCAGGAACCTCTCCCTCTAGCACTATGATGAGATGGTTTTAGAACAAGAATCTGTCCCTCACAGGAGCAGTAGGAACCTCTCCCTCTAGCTGTATGATGAGATGGTTTTAGAACAATAATCTGTCCCTCACAGGAGCAGCAGGAACCTCTTCCTCTAGCACTATGAGATGATTTTAGAACAATAATCTGTCCCTCACAGGAGCAGCAGGAACCTCTCCCTGTAGCACTATGATGAGATAATTTTAGAACAATAATCTGTCCCTCACAGGAGCAGCAGGAACCTCTCCCTCTAGCACTATGAGATAATTTTAGAACAATAATCTGTCCCTCACAGGAGCAGCAGGAACCTCTCCCTCTAGCACTATGATGAGATGGTTTTAGAACAAGAATCTGTCCCTCACAGGAGCAGTAGGAACCTCTCCCTCTAGCTGTATGATGAGATGGTTTTAGAACAATAATCTGTCCCTCACAGGAGCAGCAGGAACCTCTCCCTATAGCACTATAAGATGATTTTAGAACAATAATCTGTCCCTCACAGGAGCAGCAGGAACCTCTCCCTGTAGCACTATGATGAGATGATTTTAGAACAATAATCTGTCCCTCACAGCAGAAGCAGGAACCTCTCCCTCTAGCAGTATGAGATGATTTTTAAAACAATAATCTGTCCCTCACAGGACCAGCAGGAACCTCTCCCTCTAGCAGTATGATGAGATGGTTTTAGAACAATAATCTGTCCCTCACAGTAGCAGCAGGAACCTCTCCCTCTAGCACTATGATGAGATGGTTTTAGAACAATAATCTGTCCCTCACAGGAGCAGCAGGAACCTCTCCCACTAGCACTATGAGATGATTTTAGAACAATAATATGTCCCTCACAGGAGCAGCAGGAACCTCTCCCTGTTGCACTATGATGAGTTGATTTTAGAACAATAATATGTCCCTCACAGGAGCAGCAGGAACCTCTCCCTATAGCGCTAAGAGATGATTTTAGAACAATAATCTGTCCCTCACAGGAGCAGCAGGAACCTCTCCCACTAGCACTATGAGATGATTTTAGAACAATAATATGTCCCTCACAGGAGCAGCAGGAACCTCTCCCTGTAGCACTATGATGAGTTAATTTTAGAACAATAATATGTCCCTCACAGGAGCAGCAGGAACCTCTCCCTATAGCGCTATGAGATGATTTTAGAAGAATAATCTGTCCCTCAGAGGAGCAGATGGGACCTCTCCCTATAGCACTATGAGATGATTTTAGAACAATAATCTGTCCCTCACAGGAGCAGCAGGAACCTCTCCCTCTAGCAGTATGAGATGATTTTAGAATGAGATGATTTTAGAAGAATAATCTGTCCCTCAGAGGAGCAGATGGGACCTCTCCCTATAGCACTATGAGATGATTTTAGAACAATAATCTGTCCCTCATAGGAGCAGCAGGAACCTCTCCCTGTATAACTATGATGAGATGGTTTTAGAACAATAATCTGTCCCTCACAGGAGCAGCAGGAACCTCTCCCTCTAGCAGTATGAGATGATTTTAGAAGAATAATCTGTCCCTCACAGGAGCAGCAGGAACCTCTTCATGTAGCACTATGATGAGATGGTTTTAAAACAATAATTTATCCCTCACAGGTGCAGCAGGAACCTCTCCCTATAGCACTATGAGATGATTTTAGAACAATAATCTGTCCCTCACAGCACCATTAAACTGTACCTAGTCCAGTATCAGATGGTTTTAGAACGCTAAGCTTTCGCCTCACAGCACCGCCAGGAACCTGTCTGTAATGCACGATGAGATGATATTAGATCGGTAATCTATCCCTCACAGCACTAGTAAACTGTACCTAGTCCAGTATCAGATGGTGTCACGGTCCTGGTGGTGGAGTCTGGCGTGTGCAGGGAACAACCACTCTTGCGCACCCGATTCAGGGGTCCCTGGTAGAGCAGACAGGAGACCCGTGAGTGCGGGATGGCACGAGGGCCGGATGGTCACTGAAGGTGGTGATGTGAGGCTCCGGATGGTCGTGCAAGTCAGAAGAGTGGTCGTTCAGGCTGGGTCGGCAACTGGCAGGCAGGCAAGGTACAAGGGGTTCAGGCGGAGAGTGGTCAAGTCCAAGCAGGGTTCGTTAACAGATGGGCAGCAAAGGTACAGAAGGGCCAGGCAAATGGATGGTCGTGGATAGCTGGGGTCGGTGCTGGCAGATAGGTAGCATGTCAGAGCAAGCTGGGTCGGTACACAGGAACAGGAACTACACAGGAAGCAGGTTACAGGCAGGAGAGCTGAGGCTCACAGGTACTCAGACGCTGTAGAACGGACAGCACTTGCTGACAGGAAACAGGAAGTTTAAATAGAGCTGCTTCTCAGCAACTAGAGGAAACCACAATCAAATGCAGTCTTCTTCTAACATTCCCCCCCCCCAAGGGGCAGCCTCCAGATGCCCAGCTTGGCCAGCTTAGCCGAGTTGTTATCCTGGAAAGTTCGGATGCAGTCATCGGCATGACAGTTGGTCTCAGGCTCCCAAAAGCTCTCTTCCGGACCGTAACCCTTCCATTTTACAAGGTACTTAACCACCCCGCCCCTTTATCTACAGTCGAGTACGGACTCGACCTCAAACTCCTCTTCTCCATCGATCAAGACAGGGGCAGGGGGAGCACCAGCTCTATTGGGGAAGGGGTCTGGGATCACCGGCTTCAGTAGAGACACATGGAACACCGGGTGTATCTTCAGAGACTGTGGGAGCTCCAACTCGTAAGACACCTGGTTAATCTTCCGCTTGACAGGGAAAGGCCCAATAAATTGTGGGCCCAGCTTCTTGGATGGGCAGGACAGCTTCAAATTCTTGGTAGACAGCCAAGTCTTGTCACCAGGTTGGAGGTTGAGTTCACCTCGTTTTTTCCTATCAAACGCTGCTTTAGCTACCTCCTGCGCCCTGGCGAGTGTTTCTTGCAGCAGCTTCCAGTTGGACTGTAAGAACTGGGCGGATTCCTGTACTGCTGGCACCGTGGTTGCACCGGCTAAGCTGGGGAGTCCCGTAGGGTGGAAGCCATAGTTGGCCCAGAAGGTGGACTGCTTTGTGGACGAGTGTACAGAATTGTTGTAAGCAAACTCCGCCAAGGGGAGTAATGTGCCCCAATTGTTCTGGGAATAGGAAGAAAAGCAGTGGAGGTATTGCTCCAGAGTTTGATTAGTTTGTTCCGTCTGGCCATTAGTTTGGGGGTGGTATGCCGTTGAGAACGAGAGATCGATCTCCAGGGCGGAACAGAGAGCTCTCCTCGAGAGACAAGGCGGGACCTCTAGCTAGAGAGCAAGAGTTGCCGTATGGTGGGGGTTTGATTACCGGTCTGCCTTGTTTGATTAGTTTGAGACCTCGTTATGGAGGTGACGAAAAGAAGGATAAGGGTCTTGTTAACCCCGTGTAATGAGGGGAACCGCCTCAAACGAATGTTGTTAAGACATGTGAGCAGGTGTTTCGTCAGGTGGAAGACCCGGTTGATACCGAAGGTGGGATGCCCTGAGGGGTCGAATCGGCCACGTTGGTGCCACGGTCGTCATGTCCTTAGGCGGGTCAAGAATGTCAGGTTGACCTTCGACGACGTTCTTTGTGAGCGGTCCCGCGTCCTCC
>BLSH010341046.1:0-14122 GCA_018402905.1 Glandirana rugosa | reverse complement strand
GCAGAGCTTGATCTGCAACTCAAAGCAGCGGTATGTGAAATCTCTAATTTCTGCTATCTGTCCTCAGAGCAACAGCACAGACAGCAGTAGTAAAGTAATCTATCTCAGGATGCAGGATCAGGTCTTAAAATGGCTAAAATCTGTCCCTCACGCCGTCAGCTACCTTTCCCTATACTAACCCAAGGAGCATGTGACTGCAGCACTGTGACTCCAGCTTATAAAGAGGCTGGGTCACATGATGCACCGGCCAATCACAGCCATGCCATTAGTAGGCATGGCTGTGATGGCTTCTAAGGGCAAACCAGTGAAACGCTTGTTGATTGGCTGCCCTGCAGCTTCTCAACACGTGGAGTAAAATAGCAGAACCCCGGACCGAACCCGAACGATTTTTGAAATGTCCGGGTCCGGGTCCGTGCCACGGACACCCTAAAGTTCGGTACGGACCCGAACGTTACAGTCCGGGTTCGCTCAACACTAGTCACCAGATCAAGTAGTCCTTAAAATCCCATAACTTTATTAGCACCCATTGAAGAAATTAGGTGTGATTCCGTTTGGAAAGTATAAAGTTGCTATGGTATACATAATAGCATTTATAGACCCTGTTATAAGAACCTCCCTTCTGAATATGCAATCCTGTAACTGATTTTAATGTCAACTTGTTTGCTAAACCCAATTGCTTCCCCCCTTGTTTCATTTATTATCAGAAAAGCTGTGAAACAAGTAAGGGAATTGATTTGTTTTAAGGTTAATTTTGGCTGATGCCGTTAGGTGAGTTTCCTATAGGCATACAATAGATGCAGAATAATGCTTACATTCATGCAGGATTACATGTCTTTTTATTGGTAAATTAGGACCCTTGACATTGTATGAAATTACTTTCACTATAGTCATTGATCCAATCTTATCTCGTTTAGATTCTCACACCCTGGGGATTTAATGTTCAGAAAAAAATACAAAGACACACAGAATGATTATAATGCCTGCAAAACAGATTAAAAAGAAAAAAAAGAAAAAAGGAAGATGGGGAGTAGAGCTCACATCCACTTCCCCTGCACCAGATAGGCACTGGTTGAGTGATTGACTACCTACCCCTTTAATGAGTATTACGCTTATAGCATTATAGCATTGTCTTGTATTGAAAAAGTCACAAGAACACCTCCAACTAAGGACTAAATGTCTCAATTTCCATTTTCTACACCCCAGTGCAGTGTTTCTGCCCCTTAATCCCTCCCCATCAGTGGTGGTTGGCTCTTTAAGCTTGGTTCACACTGATGCGATGTAGAAAATGCACAGGAATCGCTGCATTTCCCACACTGCATGGCATTCAGATTGTGTTTATGTGATCTGCTGCGGGTGTCAATTAAACGTTAACACCCCAAAAGCACGTCGCACAATGCAGTGCATTTGCTAGAATCCAATCACATGGGTATAAACACCATGCAATCAGATTCCAGTGTGGCAAAAAAAGGGGCTGCACCTATTTTTCATGCAGATGCGGTGCAATTTTGATTAGGGAAGCAGTTTTATAGGATATCTAAAGGTTGGTTTTTAAAAACCAAAAAAAACAAACATGTTATACTTAATTCTGTGCAGTTGGTTTTGCACAGAGTGGCCCCCGATCCTCCTCTTATGGGGTCCCTCAGCGGCACTTATGGCTCCTCCTCTTCTCGAGGGCCCCGTTGCAGAGATGCTCTCCCTCAGGGCACTCATGCAGGCGCACTCCTGTGTCCTGCTGCTGCGTCCATTGACACAAAGGGCAGGACTCGGCCCCACCCCTCGGCTCCCATGTCATTGGATTTGATTTACAGCAGTGGGAGCCACTGGCTATGCTGCTATCAATCTATCCAATCATAGAATAGAATATAATAGCATAGAATGCATTAAGGTGAAAAACCTTGAGGGTTTACAACCTCTTTAAGTTTAGTTAGTATTACCCCTGGAATTCTACTTTTAAGAATTTTTGCAAGGCTTTTCTAATGCCTCCAGCTATGCAAAATCCCCAGTATTTTAAGCTCATAAGGCTGGATTCACACTTATGGGATATCACATTGCATTCCTGTGCAAATTACATCCTGTGGTGTGATTCCTGTACATTACATTGTAGTCAATGGCTGTGCATGGATGGACTAAATGTGGCTCTTATTTTTCAAGTCACATATCCAGCTTCCCTGGAAGAAAATGCATCTTATGTTGCAATACAGATCACTGCAACACTTCTAACGCATTATGTACTTTGAGGAAAACACATTCTACTGCTGTTGTGTGGACAGGGCGTTAGAGGTGGCTGCTGGTGTGTGCAGCTCCTTCTCTCATCACTGGTGCTTACTTGGTGTCCTGGGGGATTTGGTTTGGGTGCTCTGTCTACCTTTAGGACTGCAAGCCCACCACCATATCTGTCAATATGTGGCTGTGTCTGTATTGCCTCCAAGCCTCAGTTTGGTGACAGGCTGCCGGCACACAGCTCCAGGCCACTCTGAACACCTTATTCATGCTGTAGAGGCCTTCCTGCCCATGTGAATGAAGCCTGGCATGGTACAGCGATCCATTGCAGGTGAAAGTGTGTATAACATCAGGGATCTCATTCTGGGGAGTTCATTGTTGCACTTGGCTCCATCTGTTTCAAGTGGTCAGCTTATGAAGTGAGTGTTGTCCCAGCAGGTCTGATCTGATGACAGCAGTGTGTGCCGATATCTGATGGTGTTCTGGCTGTAAGAATGACATTTCTGTAATACTTTACAAGGATTTTGGAATAAAAGAAAAAAAAAAAAGTGTTGATCATTAGCTTTGGGGCAATGTACCCACTGGTGAGGAGAGTTTGCCTACCAATAGAAACATTTGAAAAATACCATTATAAATGTAGATGCCGGGAGAGGAGGTGGGGTGCAGATCCAGCTACACATAAGGAACACCCATCTGTATGTTGTGGCAGCAGCTTTTAAAACTTCCAGAAGTTGGTGAAGAGCTCCTCTTCTATCTAAAGTCTTTTTGGCTAAATCCAGGTAAAGCTTGATAGAAAGTTTGATCCATCAAACTCAAAAACATCTGATTCTCTGCTCTTTTACAATACCACTTCCTTATCAATATGGTATGAAATAAACAGATTATGTGTGTGGAGTGTCAGTAGAGATATACCTCCAGTGAGGTATGCAATAAACCCAATCATATAAAAGGGGAGGAATTAAAATATCCCTCAAGGGTATCAACTAACCTTCTGTTTCTGGTAGGCCGAGCACCCTCATGTTGCTTTTATGCCCTTGGTTCTCTTGGTCTTCCATTTTATGCAGTGCCATAAATAATTGTTGATTGTTTTCTTGCAGTTCCCTGATAGCTAAAATATTACTATTAAGTTGTGTTTCCACTTCCTCTACTCTCATAAGTGCATCACCTGGTTTGCTGTTTCTGTTGCATTTGTTGGTAAAATCATTTAATTGAGTTACAAGGAACATCAGCAGTAGCCGTTAACGTTTTAGCATAGAACAAGGGGGAGTGCCCCAGCCTACAGCTAATAGTGTGGCATCATCCCTATTGCAATTGAAACAAAGAGAACCCCTCTGGAGTGGGATTTTTGGAGGCACAAATGGATCAAGAAGTATATAAAAAGTGTAATTTTTTTAGTACAAAGATAAAAAGACATGTATAGAAATATTATATAGAGTACATAAAAATTGCATCACAGCAATTACAATCATCGACAAGGCTTAAAGTACAGACACTTAATGCATTTCAGAATGTGAATCCTTCATCACAGGTGCTGGGTGTACATTCAATATCGGTGTCAGTGATTTCTAAAAAGACAAAGATACATATGGCATTACGAATGTCTATCTACAGATTCGACCTGAGATCACCTTGGAACTATATGTGCAGAGGGCATTGTACTCACCGTCAATTGTGGGAGCAGCGACTAATATACACAGTAATAAGAAAAATATTTAGGTAAAACCAAAGCCCTAGCAGAGGCGGTTGCTTTCACACCAGCCCCCCAGGTGCCATAACACCCCCTAACATGAGGGGAGGATATGCCCAGATGGCCAGGTCCACAACGCCACCGCAAGGGATCCTGGTACCTTTTAGAGCAACAGCCAGAAGCCAAGGAAGGGTAAACCTGTATAAGAAGTCTGTAAAGGACAAGAGAACAAAAAAGGAGGGGGGTGGGGGGGCGAGACACATCAGGTGTCATGCATAACATCCCAGCAAGTGTAGTTGTGTTGATTATTTGGTTTACATAAAGTATAGGTTAGCAGACATATACCTGCTCAGTCTGTGAGGTTACAGGCCGTCAGGCATAGGGGTGCAGGGGCAGCATGACAGCACAGTATGGGAAAGATTACGCGATAACGATGGTTGGAAAGGCAGCTATATTGATCACAATCCTACTATAACTGTGAGGTAAAAAATAAATATAGGATTACTAGGTAGATCATGAGGAAGATACTGGTAAAGAAAAATGTTCATAAAAAAGTGACACAAGGAGTGGAGACAACTTGCCTGCAATCATAACATGTAGTTATTTATGTAGTGGACTTAGCCAGATCATAGCAGGTGTGACCAATACATATGCTGTTGGTAAGCAAACAGACCAAATGAACGTCAGGAACTGTGTATATAAATAATAGGGACACCAGGTCCCAAGAGTAAAGTTTAAAGGGGTCAAACCATGGTAGTAAATGTTTGAAGAAGCCAGGCTTATCGTTAGGGAAACTAGCTGTCCATATAGCTTGGTGGAGAGCCGCCATTGAATGCACGCCCATACAATGAGCGTTGTATGGTGATGTATTTATAGGGACAGGAATACGCCAATCACCCGACAACCAGGGTGGACCGCCCAACTGCCCGAGCACATCCATGTCGGGTCCCCTGACTAGCAGGTGCACAGCTTTGCCTCCCGCAATATGGAATGACGTAACACGCCATGTGATCACTGACGTAGCACACTCGCATAGGGACGTAAACAGGAAGAGCTGTGGTCGACGGAAATTCTATTCACCACAGCCTCCTGTGGCCAGTGGAAGAGGAGCAGGATAAGTGTGGCTATAGCTATGGCCGATATCTTGCTCTTTGCATACCTGCTGCTGTCCTTATCACCTTCCTGTCCAGCAACATATTGGTATTGAGGGATATCTTGGTCATTGCTGCAGCTTTTTTAATTCTGGCTATTCCCTTCAATGTAATCCTAGCAGTTATAGAGCCACAGAATTACTTTTACAGATGGTGGAAGGGGTTCCCATCGCTGCCTTTATCAAACTCTCCCGAGTGATCTGGAAGCCCAGTAAGAATGCGACTGGTGGCATACAGTTCATGTCATACAGTGAGAGGAACGGATGTTGTCTAATAGACCCCAGCTCTTTCCATAAAGAGGACCTGTCATGGCCAATACTATCACAAGGATTTTGTTCATCCCTTCTGATTAAAGAAATAAAAAAATTAAAGATACAGAGTAAACTTTTTTTAACAAAAAAAAACCCAATAAAATAAAAAAATTAAACCGGTATCTCTAAACTGTTAACCTGTAAAGGCTTTTAAAGCATCACCTATAGAGATTTTTAGGTACTGTAATTTTCCGCAGTTCCATGGGTAATTTTAAAGTGTGACATGTTTGGTATCCATTTACTCGATGTAACATCATCCTTTATATTTTACCAAATAATTGAGTATTATATTGTGTTTTTGCGCATTGAAATTTATTAAAGTGTATTTTTTTTTAAAAAATGTATGTTTCAAATTTTACTCCAATTTCGTGTTACATAAAAATATGCAAACCCACCATTTTATTGCCTAGGGCCTCTGATAAAAAATATATATACTTTTTGGGTTCCAAGTAGTTTTCCAGCAACAAAAATTATGTTTTTTACATGTAGGAGAGGAATGTCGGAAATGGCCCAGGCTACAATCGGTTATCCTCGCTACCACTCGTTACCGACCCTTAGTTTGTTTAACGACTACACATTCATCTGATCGCATCCAGCTACTACTTGTTACTGGCCTTTGGCTTGTTTACTGATTATGTTTCAGATCGATCCCCACCTGCCATATCTGCTACCACACCCTGGCTTGCTCATCTCCTGGTGGGGCTATCCTAAGGGCTGAAACCTGGCACTAAGATGCAGCAAAATCCTACTCCACTATTAGGAGCACTGTTTATAGTGGTTAGTGCTTAGACCATGCACCTCAGGTGAGCCTATGTCATCTGCTAGGGGGGATGGCTTGTACAATTCCAGCTGACTACCTGTGAACATCTCCACTGGTATAGCTCCCGGTCTCCGAGCTTGACCCCAAACCTTGACTAATGGAGATGTACAATGGCAGATATCAATAAAAATTCAAACAGCGCAGCCCTATTAAACACAATAGCAGCTGAACACTACAGGTAATTCATCATAACCCTTTGAAGTAGTCCATATTATGAGAAAAGTGCAGCGCTTAAGGAAAAAAAGAGAAATAACAGTCCTCTTAATGCAGGCCACCCAGTGTGGTACAAAGTGCAATTGTTCATACAAAATGGGCATAAGTGCTCAGGTGATACACTTCCTCCACCAACCACGCTAGCAGCTCACCTTCCCTATCAGGCTCTTATTACAGGAGCCCAATAGCGCTTGATGTAAAATCCCAGGTAAGTATGACCACAAGGATGGCAGGTATCGCATTCCTCCCTGAGCCTTTCCAATAAGAATCCACCACTCCAAATGAACAGGTATTGTTGCTAACTCCCCTCCGGAATCAATCCAAATAAGAGATCCACAACTCCAGCTCACCGAAGCAGGAAAATAAATAAACTGGATATAGTGCTCACTGTATAAAACAAACTATTTATTCCATAAAACAATGGTACTCACATAAGAAGCACTTAAACCAAGTGCCAGGTGTAGATAACGTTTAAAACCAGATGGTTAGGACGCTCTCACGAACGACCATACTTGGAGACAGCAGCGGCTGCGGATGACGTCACTTCCCGTCTGAACGCGTATTGTCCCAATCGGAACTTCGTCAGCGGATAGGGAAGTGACGGTCGCATCCGCTTATATAACAGTACCACTAAACCATCTCATTATGGCATCCAATGGCCGCTGAATGGTAATACAGGGCCCAGCCCCCTCACAAACAGACTGAGCCCGCCTCTCAAAAACCAGGACAGGATATACCAATGATAATAAAATATATAGATAAATGCCCAAATAGTCCTTATAAAGGACACTAAAAGGGGGAAAGAAACCTTTCCAGGAAGAGAATCTAAATCATTCGGATCCTTCATAATAGTCCTACTAAAGGTCATCCCGCAACCATCGCTGCCTCCCAATGAAATAATCAAAACAAACATATACAAAATAACATAACCAAATATAAAATATACCAAACAATTTGAATAAAATTTAATTAAATTAACCCATACACAGTACTAAAATTGGAGTTCCTCCCCATTGGTCCTATATATGCACAAATCACCGATCTGAAATGAAGCAATTGAGATCAAACTCAATGTTTAAACCCCTAGGGGCTAAGACAGAAGTCTGATGTATCCAAAATGATTCCCTTCTGCTAAGCTGCCTGATGTAGTTACCCCCTCTCCAATGTTTGGGTACATGTTCAACCCCCCAGAATTTTAATAAACTGGGGTCCCTATTATGGTGTCTACGAAAATGTAAGGATACGTTATGGTCTTTAAATCCCTTACGGATATTGTTAACATGTTCCCTCAAACGCACATGGAGGGGGCGGGAGGTCTGACCGATGTACTGGTGACCACAACTACATTCCAGCATATACACAACACCAATAGTTTGGCATGTGATGAGTTGTTTAATCTCATGTTCTCTACCTGTTGCTGTAGCTATGAAGGTTTTCCGTTTTTTGGTGTTAAATTTACAGCTCCTACACGCTTTGCACCGTCCGCAGGCATAGAATCCCCTCAGGAAGGAAAAAATACGATTCTCTACCTGTCTGGGGGGATCAACTACTCCCGGGGCTATCCTGTCCCTCAATGTCGGGGACTTTCTATAAACAAACTGAGGTCTGTCCTGGCGCAAAGGTCCCAGTACCTTGTCCAATTTGAGAATAGACCAATTGCGCTGTATTATTCTCTCAACTTTTTTATATTGTATATTATAGTCAAGGATAATTTTGAACTGCTGCCCTTCAGTCTTCGTTAACGATTTCTCTGTATCGGCCACTAGTTTGGTCCTATCCATTGAGCTAACCCTATTAATTTCTTGATCCAATACAGCCTTGTTGTACCCGTTTTGCTGAAATCTTACCGATAAGGCACTAGCTTGTTTCTGGAAATCCAATTCCTTCGAGCAATTGCGCCTCAATCCAATAAATTGACCCCTGGGAATGTTGTCCAACCATTTCTGGTGGTGACAACTCCCCAGGGGTATATAGGCATTACGATCAGTAGGTTTAACATGATTAACCATACCAAACTGACCATTTTCCACAAAGATCTCTAAGTCCAGAAAGGTGATTGTTGAAAATTCTTTCTCAGCTTTCATCGAAGAACTCTTGCATGAACGACATCATTAGAAAAATCTTTAAGGGTTTATTCTTCAAGACATAACATAAGACAAACGTACGTAGCAACATAGTTGAAATCTATAATGAGATATGGTCTGGCTTCAGATGTCAGTCAGGAGGAGGAAGGGTTCTGACAGGTGTTCACGTCACGTCTTCGAGAGTGTCCTCCATCTTTCTTCCTACCCTTCCTAGCTGACATTACAAAGTCACAGCTTTTATACTGTTTGAAACCGTTAGGTCAGCTATTTCAAAGCAACCTACACCTTACTTATATGGCTTTAGTCCATAAGGAGACACACATGACCCCTCCTTCACTTCACATGAGTTTTGAAATAGAATTGCACATACAACACTTTCTCTGTCCAGAAGCACATTCAAATAACCTTACATATATAACTAACTTTACATTATATTTAATACATTTAATATATTTCAGAGCCCAATATTATTCAAAATAATATTATAAATTCATAATTTCCAACAGTGATACGTTCCTGACTAACATTCCAGGAAAGGGATATATTCCTCGAATTAGAGTCTAAGGAGTGCATAAATCTCTCCAAGCTGGGACACTCACCTCTCCAAATGACTATGATGTCATCAATGAACCGTCTGTAGCAAATTAGCTCAGACGGTCTATTGGCGAACACCGCTTCCTCCTCCCAGTGGGCCATAAAAATATTAGCCACACTGGGAGCAAAACGGGCTCCCATTGCTACGCCCCTTGTCTGCAGATAGAATTGCCCATTATACCAGAAATAATTTTTAGTAAGGCAAAATTGCAGGCATTCAATTAGGAAATCTTTAGCCTTCCGCGAGATACTCGAGGAAGACAGAGCCCGCTGTACCGACGAGATGGCTGCCTCATGATCAATGATAGTATAAAGGGAGCTCACGTCCGCCGTCACTAAAAAAATGGAAGAATTACAACTCAGCCATTCAATGATCTGTATAATATGTTTCGTGTCCTTTAGAAATGCCTTGGTGTTAACCACAATCGGTTGCAGGAAGCTGTCAATATATTGACCCAACCTGGCAGATACCGAGTCAATACCGTTGACTATTGGTCTGCCAGGTGGGTTGACAGCGTCCTTATGTAACTTGGGCAAAAAATAAATAATCGGCATCCTACAGAATAATGGATTCAAATACAACGCCTCTTTCTTAGTCAACACCCCATTACTCTTACCTGCCTCAATCAATCTATCCAATTCGTTTTTATAGAGCAACATAGGGTCCTTATTGAGAAGCTGATAGGTATTTCTATCACTCAGAAAATGATCCATTTCGGATCGATAGTAATTTTTGCTAAGAACGACCAGGCCACCCCCCTTATCAGCTGGTCTGATCACAATATCCTTCCTGTTTTCCAAATCTTTGATTCCTTTGCTCAGGACAGGAGGATTGTAGAGCTTTCTAATTTTCAATGCTTCTAAATCAGATGTGACCTTGTTTTTGAAAACCTCCAAATATTTGTTATCCCTGTTAACTGGATTGAAAGTCGATTTGTTAGGTAGATTCGAGTGATATATACTGTCTCCTCCTTCTACCGTACAACCAATGGGGTTGATAGCAAAATATTTTTTAAGGTTAAGTGTTCGAATGTATTTATGTATATTTACATAGGTCTGGAATTTGCTCAGGTTCTGGACCGGAGCAAACTTCAGACCCCTGTTCAAGGTCCGTAGCTCTTCCCTAGTCAGTTCCACACCACTCAAATTATATATCCCCTCTCCTATTGGGGCCTTAGCCTTTTGTACCCGTTTGCCCCCCCCCTCCTTCCTCTTTTCCTTTTCGTTTCCGGGAAAACTCCTCCTGTCGGGGGTCCACATACGGGGGGTGCCACCACCCCTCCTCGTTTGGCTGACTCCCTCCTCCCCCTCCGGGGCCACTCTGAGGTTCCTGAAAACCCCCCTGCTCCTTTTGGGTATATGTCTGGAGGGGAGCGAATCTATTGGTGGTGGATAAGGAATATGCATTCCCTCTACCTCTATTTATACCACCCCTAAGGTTCCTCTCCTGACCCCTACCCCGGGAAGTCCCATGATGATAATAAACATAATTCAAAGGTGGGTTGGGCCTACGAGGAGATGGATAATGAGAGGATCCATTATTCCCCTGAGGTGGGTTCCCTTTAGTCCCAGGATAAGACGGATAATGGGGTTTCCCCCTTCCGCCTCTTCCCCTACCCCTACCCCTAGATACCCTAGTCCACTGACCAGGATTAACTACAAGGGGTGAGGGATGGGGCCATTGATCTGTCTGCTCCGGATACTGAAATTGAGGGGTATTAACAACCCCTGGGGTGGGTGTATAGTCATCAGTCCCCTGTGCTACCTCCATCTCCCTATTTTGGGGTTCTGTTAAGGTTTTAGATTGCCATTTAAATATGGTACCCCCATTAAAGTCATTAAAATCCCTAATGAACTTCTTTCTTTTTTTGTTCTGGGTTTCTGTATCCCATTTCACTAATTTAGTTTTAAGCTCATTCGAGAATTTCAAAAATTAATCTGTGTCCTTATAAGGATCCAAATTACTCTGCAAATCACGAATTTGGGATTCAATGACTTTCATCCTACGCTGCTTTCTCTTCAGTAGGAGCTCCATTAATTCCACTCCCTTTCTACTAAAAAAATCACCCCATTCCTTGCTTGAATCCTCGTCAAATAACCCGTCATTTGCAGGAATATCCCATCTAAGCCTTCTTGGGGTTAGTTTAGCAGCTATATATTGCTCGAAGGGCCCCTTGGACAGGGGTCTGAAGTTTGCTCCGGTCCAGAACCTGAGCAAATTCCAGACCTATGTAAATATACATAAATACATTCGAACACTTAACCTTAAAAAATATTTTGCTATCAACCCCATTGGTCGTACGGTAGAAGGAGGAGACAGTATATATCACTCGAATCTACCTAACAAATCGACTTTCAATCCAGTTAACAGGGATAACAAATATTTAAAGGTTTTCAAAAACAAGGTCACATCTGATTTGGAAGCATTGAAAATTAGAAAGGTTTACAATCCTCCTGTCCTGATCAAAGGAATCAAAGATTTGGAAAACAGGAAGGATATTGTGATCAGGCCAGCTGATAAGGAGGGTGGCCTGGTTGTTCTTAGCAAAAATTACTATCGATCCGAAATGGATCATTTGCTGAGTGATAGAAATACCTATCAGCTTCTCAATAAGGACCCTATGTTGCTCTATAAAAACGAATTGGATAGATTGATTGAGGCAGGTAAGAGTAATGGGGTGTTGACTAAGAAAGAGGCGTTGTATTTGGATCCATTATTCTGTAGGATGCTGATTATTTATTTTTTGCCCAAGTTACATAAGGACGCTGTCAACCCACCTGGCAGACCAATAGTCAACGGTATTGACTCGGTATCTGCCAGGTTGGGTCAATATATTGACAGCTTCCTGCAACCGATTGTGGTTAACACCAAGGCATTTCTAAAGGACACGAAACATATTATACAGATCATTGAAGGGCTGAGTTGTAATTCATCCATTTTTTTAGTGACGGCGGACGTGAGCTCCCTTTATACTATCATTGATCATGAGGCAGCCATCTCGTCGGTACAGTGGGCTCTGTCTTCCTCGAGTATCTCGCGGAAGGCTAAAGATTTCCTAATTGAATGCCTGCAATTTTGCCTTACTAAAAATTATTTCTGGTATAATGGGCAATTCTATCTGCAGACAAGGGGCGTAGCAATGGGAGCCCGTTTTGCTCCCAGTGTGGCTAATATTTTTATGGCCCACTGGGAGGAGGAAGCGGTGTTCGCCAATAGACCGTCTATGCTAATTTGCTACAGACGGTTCATTGATGACATCATAGTCATTTGGAGAGGTGAGCGTCCCAGCTTGGAGAGATTTATGCACTCCTTAGACTCTAATTCGAGGAATATATCCCTTTCCTGGAATGTTAGTCAGGAACGTATCACCTTTCTGGACTTAGAGATCTTTGTGGAAAATGGTCAGTTTGGTATGGTTAATCATGTTAAACCTACTGATCGTAATGCCTATATACCCCTGGGGAGTTGTCACCACTAGAAATGGTTGGACAACATTCCCAGGGGTCAATTTATTGGATTGAGGCGCAATTGCTCGAAGGAATTGGATTTCCAGAAACAAGCTAGTGCCTTATCGGTAAGATTTCAGCAAAAAGGGTACAACAAGGCTGTATTGGATCAAGAAATTAATAGGGTTAGCTCAATGGATAGGACCAAACTAGTGGCCGATAAAGAGAAATCTTTAACGAAGACTGAAGGGCAGCAGTTCAAAATTATCCTTGACTATTATATACAATATAAAAAAGTTGAGAAAATAATACAGCTCAATTGGGCTATTCTCAAATTGGACAAGGTACTGGGACCTTTGCTCCCGGACAGATCTCAGTTTGTTTATAGAAGGGCCCCGACATTGAGGGACAGGATAGCCCCGGGAGTAGTTGATCCCCCCAGACAGGTAGAGAATCTTATTTTTTCCTTCCTGAGGGGATTCTATGCCTGCGGACGGTGCAAAGCGTGTAGGAACTGTAAATTTAACACCAAAAAACGGAAAACCTTCGTAGCTACAGCAACAGGTAGAGAACATGAGATTAAACAACTCATCACATGCCAAACTATTGGTGTTGTGTATATGCTGGAATGTAGTTGTGGGCACCAGTACATCGGTCAGACCTCCCGCCCCCTCGATGTGCGTTTGAGGGAACATGTTAACAATATCCGTAAGGGATTTAAAGACTGTAACGTATCCTTACATTTTCGTAGACACCATAATAGGGACCCCAGTTTATTAAAATTCTGCGGGGTTGAACATGTACCCAAACATTGGAGAGGGGGTAACTACATCAGGCAGCTTAGCAGAAGGGAATCATTTTGGATACATCAGACTTCTGTCTTAGCCCCTAGGGGTATAAACATTGAGTTTGATCTCAATTGCTTCATTTCAGATCGGTGATTTATGCATATATAGGACCAATGGGGAGGAACTCTATTTTTAGTACTGTGTATGGGTTAATTTAATTAAATTTTATTCAAATTGTTTGGTATATTTTATATTTGGTTATGTTATTTTGTATATGTTTGTTTTGATTATTTCATTGGGAGGCAGCGATGGTTGCGGGATGACCTTTAGTAGGACTATTATGAAGGATCCGAATGATTTAGATTCTCTTCCTGGAAAGGTTTCTTTCCCCCTTTTAGTGTCCTTTATAAGGACTATTTGGGCATTTATCTATATATTTTATTATCATTGGTATATCCTGTCCTGGTTTTTGAGAGGCGGGCTCAGTCTGTTTGTGAGGGGGCTGGGCCCTGTATTACCATTCAGCGGCCATTGGACGCCATAATGAGAGGGTTTAGTGGTACTGTTATATAAGCGGATGCGACCGTCACTTCCCTATCCGCTGACGAAGTTCCGGTTGGGACGATACGCGTTCGGACGAGAAGTGACGTCATCCGCAGCCGCCGCTGTCTCCAAGCATGGTCGTTCGTGAGAGCGTCCTAACCATCTGGTTTTAAACGTTATCTACACCTGGCACTTGGTTTAAGTGCTTCTTATGTGAGTACCATTGTTTTATGGAATAAATAGTTTGTTTTATACAGTGAGCAC
>BLSH010341039.1:42425-54606 GCA_018402905.1 Glandirana rugosa | reverse complement strand
TTCGCGTCTGCACCTTTTTTCTTAAACGGAAAAGCTTTTTTCTTGTCAGCTGTGCGGTCAAGAATAGAGTCCAGTTCAGTACCAAACAACCAATCCCCTGCAAAGGGGATGCCACGCAGCCTGTTCTTAGATGCTGCGTCCCCTGGCCAGGTTTTCAGCCCTAAGGCCCTTCTAGCCGAGTTTGTTAGTGCCGTCGATCTGGTCGACATGTGAATGGACTCGCTGAGGCATCTACAATAAACGACACTGTTGCTGATAGAGTTGAGAAGGAGTCCAAAATTTCCTGTATTGAGGAGTCTGCCATAATGTGCGTTTTTAACCGTATTAAGCCAATGCTCCAAGTTTCTAGCAACGCATATTGTTGCCATTACTGGTTTCAAATGGTTCATGACTGACTGCCATGTTGTCTTAAGGAGCAAGTCCATCCTTTTTTCCATGGACTCTTTCAGTAAGCCCATATCTTCAAAAGGAAAGGTTAGTCAATTTGGAAACCTGTGAAAACGCAGGGTCCATCTTCGGGACTTTGTTCCAAATGGCATCAGGGTTATCCTCAAAAGGAGACCTTCCCCCATGGGCCCCGAAAAAAAAAAATGGTTTCTTCTGCGGCTCCAGCCATTCCTTCTTAAATCAATTCCAAAAAACTGAATGGACTGGAAATGTGCAGCTTTTGGAATCCTAGACCTGCATACATACGGTCATGCAACGTGAGCTCTCTCTTCCTCTATGCCAAGATTATAATGAATCAATTTCAGAGCCCTCCTACTTCAAGCATCTGATTCATCTTGTTCCTCATCTGAATCTTCTTGGTCAGGTGAACCTGCTCCCTGGGAATTTTCTTGAGAATTTAGATCCTCTCCCAGCCCTAGGGATGCCAAGGAATCCTTTTGGAGAGCCCACTAGCAACTGCTGGGTTTTGGATTTCCTTGAGGGTCCCAGTCCTTCCTATAGGCTGGACCTAAAGCTTTGGAAGGTAGCCCTGAGTTCATCCTTGATTGTCGTCACTAGGTCACCACAAATAAATGGGGACTCCTCTTTGATGACATTTGCAATACAGTCTGCACAAAGTTTTTGTCCAAGATTCACTTAATTTGTCTTTGCAAATAGGACATCTTTTTATTGGTTGAGCCTGGCTCTTAGCCTGGACAAACAAAAGGAAAAGACAACAGAGAACCACACTGAAAAGCTGCATACAGCTGGCATAAAATATACAATACACCCAGGTGCACTTGGAAAGACCTATACCTGTGCCCAAGCCCCCACCATTACCACCTATAGGACCCCCTACTGCCAGAGAGGGGTGCTATCCCAAAGCATCCTGCCTAGCCCTGTACTGCCACCCACAAGCTCTACGACAGTGGTTCTCAACTCCTGTCCTCGGGACCCACTAACAGGCCAGGTTTGCAGGATAACTCAATTATATCACAGGTGATATAATTTGCTGCTCAGTGATTGCAGTATTCTAGTCTGCATCTCCCCAAGGTAATACTTAAAATCTGGCCTGTTGGTGGGTCCTGAGGACAGGAGTTGAGAACCACTGCTCTAAGAGATCCCAGTGGATAGAGGTGGAGGGGGGGGTAAAAACCCATAGGAGAAAACGGCCTGGTGAGCAGGTACACAGACCCTTACCTTGGCCTTGCTGGTGCCTTGGCTTGCCTCCTCTGCAGTAGCTCCTCTTTTCTCCACATCAGAGCGCACTGCGGTTGAGTGTCTGAGACCGGCTCCAGGATTCAAAAGCGCTGCTGCGCCAATCCGGAACCGGAAATAAGGCGGCACCAGGTGACCCTGCCCTCTCCCCCTGCACTTTGTAGCCGGAAATTACGCTACGCTGAAGTGCCTCCCCTTCCTGTGAGCACACAGGATGCGGCTAACACCACCAAAAACATGGAGGTGCCGAGGCCCGCTGACAATCGGCCCACTGGGCAACGGGGAACCGGCAGGCCACAGCTAGCAGTTTGCTGCAAAAAGACTAGGGGCATCATCTCCTGCAGGTACAGGCTCTCCCCGAGCACAGAAGGGGGGAGAGGGAGCCCACGGGCAAGCCAGCTCGGTGCAGGTGGGAGGGTCACAATCTCCAGCAGCAGAAAAAAATGCATGCGAGAGCCCTCGTCTCAAAGGACAGCCTGAGAAATCATGACCCCTCACCAGAGGTGTTCCTCCCGGCTGGAGGAAAACACAAAAAACTGATGGTATTGGCGTGGAGGCCTCCTTTTGAAATCTGGATGGTGAGGGGTTTCCTGTTGGGAAACCATGATCTCTCGGCTGCTGTCCTGAAAGACGTTTTGGGAAATGTTTTTTTTGCAAAATTATCACCTTTTTTTGTTTATAGCAGGGGGAAAAAAAATTGCAGCGGTGATACAATACCACCAAAAGAAAGCTCTGTTTGTGGGGGAAAAAAAAACAAAAAAAAACCCATCCATTTAGTTTGGGTACAACGTCGCACGACCGCACAATTGTCAGTTAAAGCGACGCAGTGCCGAATCGCTCTTGTCCTAAAGGGGGAAATCCTTCCGGGGCTGAAGTGGTTATGTCCAGTCAGTGAAACAAGGAGGGGGGCTGACAGGTGCAGTCTTCCTTCTATAAGAGCCTGGGTATTTATGACGGCCGCTTAGCAAAAGCCGCAGAAATAGCGGGGCATCCGTTACATACAATACCAAAAAGAATAATGTACCATTGTGCTTAACTCAAATTAAATCGGCAGAGTAAATTTGCTTCTTGTCAAATACCTCCTTGCGGAGATGTTACAAACTAAGTGCAAGACCAGTTTCACATTTTCAGATTTAGCCCCGGTTTACACTGGGTGAGGCTTTGTAGTCTTAGTCACACTACTTCAGCACGATCAGTGCGACTTCATGTGTGGCGTGCTGACATCTGTGCAACTTCACAAACAGATGCCAGTGCATGTTGCATGCGAAATTGCACAAAAATAGTGCAGGAACCCTTTTCAAAGTTGCTGCAACTCACATTGCGCCAATTTGAATGGTTCCATAGCGACAAATAGGGTGCAACTTCTCATGCGACTTTTAGCTGTCAAGTTACATGACAAGTTGCTCCTGTTGTGAACTGGGGCTAAAGATCCCTTGAGCAAGTTAAGCTTAGTAGGTTACTGTACAAAAGTTTTGAGAATTACGCAAATATTAATTTTCACAAAGTTTGTTACCTCATTTTTATGATGGCAATTTGCATATACTCCAGAATGTTATGAAGAATGATCAGATAAATTGAAATTTATTGCAAAATCCCACTTTTGCCATGAAACTGAACATCCCAAAAAAAAACCCATTCCCACTTCATATCAGCCCTGCCACAAACAGACCAGCTAACATGTCAGTGATTCACTCGGTAACACAGGTGTCAGTGTTGACAAGGACAAGACTGGAAATTGCTCTGTAATGCTGATTGAGTTAGAAGAACAGACTGGAAGCTTTACAAAGGAGGGCGGTGCTTGAAAGCATGGTTCTTCCTCTGTTAACCATGGTTACCTGCAAGGAAACATGTGCAGTCATCATTACTTTGCACAAAAGGGGATTCACAGGCAAGGATATTGCTGCTACTAAGATTGCACTTAAATCAACTATTTATCGGATCATCAAGAACTTCAAAGAGAGAGGTTCAATTGTTGTGAAGAAGGCTTCAGGTCACCCAAGAAAGTCCAGCAAGCACCAGGACCGTCTTCTACAGCTTATTTAGCTATGGGATCGGGCACCACCAGTGCAGAGCTTACTCGGGAATGGCAGCAGGCAGGTGTGGGGTACGTATATATCTGCATGCACAGTTACACAAAGACTTCTGGAGGATGACCGGGTGTCAAGAAGGGCAGCAAAGAAGCCACTTATCTCCAGGAAAAACATCAGGAACAGACTGATATTCTGCAAAAAGGTACAAGGATTGGACTGCTGAGGACTGGTGTAAAGCATCC
Source organism: Glandirana rugosa (assembly GCA_018402905.1). Lineage (NCBI taxonomy): Eukaryota > Metazoa > Chordata > Amphibia > Anura > Ranidae > Glandirana > Glandirana rugosa. The sequence continues at coordinate 50,690 of BLSH010341039.1, read as the reverse complement.
CGAGACCATTCATGCGTGGGGTTGCTTCTCAGTTAAGGGAGTGGGCTCGCTCACAATTTTGCCTAAGAACACAGCCATTAAAAAAAAGAATGGTACAAATTCTCCCAACCATCCAAGAACATTTTGGTGACAAACAATGCCTTTTCCAACATGATGGAGCACCTTGCCATAAAGGCAAAAATTATAACTATATGACTTGGGGAACAAAACATCAAAATTCTGGGTCCATGGCCAGGAAACTCCCCAGACCTTAATCCCATTGAGAACTTGCGGTCAATCCTCAAGAGGCGGGTGAAGAAAAAAAAAAAAAAAAAAAAAAAAACACCAACAAAAAACACACACAACACACACCTCAAAAACACAAATTCTAAAAAAACTCCAAGCATTGATTATGTAAGAATTGGCTGCCATCAGTCAGGATGTGGCCCAGAAGTTGACTGACAGCATGCCAGGGCAAATTGCAGAGGCCTTGAAAAAGAAGGGCCAACACTGCAAATATTGACTATTTGTTAAACTTAAAGTGGATGTAAACCCTCACATACAGTATATCCAGTGAAGTGAAGTGAACAGCCTCCAGATGATACACAGAGATGAAACAAATTCCCTACATACGTTTTACATGCATATCTGCTGTCTTCAGTTATATATTCTTTAGATAGTTCACATGGTGTTAGATTTTCTCTCCCTGTTCAGCACTGGGAGTGAAGTCTGGGCATACAGCCAAGACAGCTGGGTAGAGGAAAGGCGCACACACACCCCCCTCTCCACATTGGCAGAGACTCTCAGAGCTATCCTGTGAATAGTTTAGCTGTCTGCTAATCTATTTATAGCAACCTCCCGACACAAAATTCAGACTGGTTTTAGCTCAGTTGATGGAGAACTTGTCAGAAGGTATGCTGATAACTAAAGAACCAAGCAGGAGAAACCACCAGATTTAATGCTTTGAAGAGAGATAAGAAAACACTGGAGATTTATGTGCCCAGTTCAAAATTTCATGAATAATGTTTACCTCCACTTTAATGTAATTGTCAATAAAAGCCTTTGACACTTATGAAATGCTTGTAATTATACTTCAGTATACCATAGTAACATCTGACAAAAAGGATCTAAAAACACTGAAGCAGCAGACTTTGTGAAAATGAATATTTGTGTCATTCTCAAAACATTTGGCCACGGCTGTATAATTGATTATTATGGAAGAATTAGAGCCTACAAGGTAAACAATCCATTTTAGCAGCTGTCAAGGTGCTGGGGTTTTACTTCTAGGACTGGTTTGAACTACAACTACCAGACAGCTGGGAGAGGATATAAAAAAGGCGCTCTCTTGAGACCCCGGCCTGGATCTGTGACCCGGGATTCTGTGACTGTGCGCGCTGCGGCCGAGTCGCAGCCTGTGCAAGAGGAGTCATCAAGCAGGTATTCAGAGGGACACCATCACCTCCCTATCTGGCAGCAGCCTGGAGGCCGCTCCTGTTCCATCTACGGATGGGCCACGGCATGATGGAGGTTGAGCCAGGAATGAGAAGGAAATTCTGAAAAGTCACCATCATCTTCATCACCACCTGCATCCCAAGTTACAGTATTGGTGAGCGGGCACCAGCCCATTTAATCACATAGACACTGTATACAGACACCATTGTCTTTGTTTGCATTGCTGGGGCCTGTGGTGCCACAGAATACAAGCTTACTTATAGCAGAACTCTGGGATCAGCAAAAAATCCCCCATTAATACACCACCCTACACAAAACACTAAAGAGTTATTACATTTGTGAAATTCCTTACCATTGAAGAGAAAAAAATTCTAACTGAGTTTTCAGGAAGTCAGGTCTGTAATTATAAAAAAATGCTGCATGTATTCTGCCAAGGAGGAGCTGTTAGAACAGTGATTACATCATATCCTCTCATCTTTCTCTACACTATAATCAAACTACATTTCCCATGAATCTTTGGGAATTGCAATGAATGTGAGAGGTACACTAGGCCTGTACATGTTAAACGTGAACTCGCCCACCTAAACATAAATCACACCCCTCATTCTGCAGCCAGCCAGCCAGCCAGCCAGCCATACTACTCAGTAACACACAGTAGGATAGGTAGGTTACAGTTTTATAAATGCGAAGCATATTTGTGCTCTCTCCCTCCAGCCACAACAGAAAATAAACTTATTGCCCTTACTTGCTTTATGTAATCATTACTGAACGATAGACAAATGCCCATCATTATAGATTATACAGACTAAACTCTGCCGTAATTCAGTATTCAAAATATTCCTCCTGCTGTAGTTTTGAGATCTTTCTAACAGCAATCAGTGCTTGTATGGTGTATGAGCATATCCCTAGCTGCACCACAGAAAGAAAGAGCTGGGGCATGATGGTTTACATTAGCATGTGAATAACCAAAAATTGGTGTAGTGCAACCCAAAATAAAAACAAAAAGTTAATTAAAGTCCAAAATAGTGAAAAGACATTCCACCATTGTGTAGCTATAAGTGGCGAATCATAGCACCATCATAATATCCAGTGACCTCCACCATTGGCTAAAATGCCTGCTCACCTCAGAGTATTGGCCCCACTACAGAGTCTCATACGCCTAACACCATGCCTCTCCGACTGAAATCGGCAAATGGCTCTTCCTCCTACTGTCCCTAGATACCACAGACTTCCTCATGGAATTAGGATTACTCATATGTAGCCATGAAATGATAAAGGCAAACCATAGTGCTCTCTGCTACAAACACTTATTTAAACTTCATACAGGGATTAAAAATACTCACATAAAAATAAGCAAAACACGCATATCAATATAAAAGAGAAGAAACGTCCTGAATGACAGCACCTCACACCTGTACGCGTTACGCTCGACTGAGCTTCTTCAGCAGGAATGTTAACTGTGTTTAGCAGCAATCACCATCAGCCCAATTGAGGGCTAACAACATTTTGTCAATTATATTTTACTTCACTGTATTTAACATGTATATTCCTGTATTGGGCTGATTATATTTTGGTATCACTTACATTAGCATGTGGTACAAGTAAATGTCGGCATGAGAAAAAAAAAAAATAAATAAAAAAAGGGCAGCACTAACTTACTAGCCAATAAAACAATAATGGTGGAACCCTCTAATGTATGGTAATCGCAATAAGCTTCAATATTACCGCAAATACCTGTCTCTGTGATATGTAACTTCACATATAATACACAACACACTGAAAATACGAAAAAAAATGACTGCAAACTTTGCAAGGATGGTGGAAACCCCTTCTACACATATTTGGCAGTGGACAGTGTCACGGTGTCCACTGCTTATTAGTGCAGCCTATCAGTGGCCATTAGTTCAGCCTCAATGTCCACCAGTGCAGCTTATCAGTGCCCATCAGTGCGGTCTCATCTGTGCCCACCAGCCCGGTCTCTTCAGCGCAGTTTCATCAGTGCCCATATGTGCAGAGCAGAGAAAGTTACCAGACACCAGCCGGATGACAGAGGGGAGATCTCCGGCTGTGACAGCTCTTGTATGTGAAAAACACTGATCACCGTAACGTCCCGCCTCCCGGACAGGCATTGTAATAGACAGCGCACTGGTCCAATGCCGGTCCAGGAGGCCGGACATTACGGCAATCTGTGTTTTCACATACAAGACCTGTCACAGCCAGAGAACCCTGCTCTGTCATCCAGCCGGTGTCTCGTAATTATCCCTGCTCTGCACTGAGGGAAGGACGAAGAGGACACCACCGCAATGGGCGGTACAGACCGGAAGTCAATGAAACCCCCTCCGTCCACTACAGCAAAAAGGGACGGAAGTAGAAGTCCCCTCTTGCTTGAGATAATTACAAGTGGGAAGTGCCAAGACCGATGGCTGGAGTACAGGAGGAATAGCAGCCACTGGTCTAACAAACAGGATATCACAGGGCAGTGACAGTTTTTCAGCAAGATCAGCAGGCTATTGCAGAGGAACTACAGAGCTCAGAAGAAGATGAATGGCATAGTTGGTGAAGGTAGGAGATCAGCAACAAGGAAATGGAAAAAGCTTTCCCCGGAGTTATGCTTTAATCACAGACACCGGTGCTTTGTTCACATCGCTGCCATCTGCATCAGTCACAGCGATTACTTTGTACTCAAATTACACAGGAAGACTCCGCATCCTTTTTGTGGCTAAATTGCTCTGTTCTACCAACCAAGATTGTCTCATTCACAGTTCTTCAAGTGCTAGCTGAAGACCTGGAGATTCCATTCTTACTGCAAAGTTACTTTTAAACCCCCCCCACCCCACTCAATTTTCACCGGGACTGTTTATTGTTTAACTCAAAAGGGTGTCTTTCAGCTATCTGGGACTCTGTTTAAAGGAGACAGTCATTCTGCAGATTCAATAGTGTGCTAAATGTTACTTTTCTATTTGTCTTAGGCTCGAATCACACTACAGCGACTTGGGATCCGACTTGTGACGCCCCAAGTCTCTTGACATAAGAAATCCCATTGAAGTGAATGAGAGATGTCTTAAATGTACACTACTGAAGTCGATCGGACTTCAAAAAGGTTCCTGTACTACTTTAAAGCGACTTCTATCCGACTTGTGCCCATAGAATTCAATGGGAGTCGTCTCCAAGTCGGATCCTCATCTATATTAAAGTGACTTTAAGGGGAAAAAAAAAAAAAAAATGAATTTACCCAGGTACTCCCCACATATTACCCAGGCAACACCCTCCCTCCCTTCTCTGATTGGCCACAGGCAAAGTCACCTGGCATGGAGGCCTCTAAGTCACTTTCAAATCTCCTAGCAAAGTCGCACCTGAAGTCAGATCGCCCCCTGTGTGAACCGGCCCTTAGTGCTGTCTGCCTGTGGGCCGAAGTGCAGAAAGGAGAGGTCTGACTTCGTTCAGCAGTCAGTCCCCTACTTTTCTTCTGCCTGTTCATATAGGTGTCAATGGAGTAAACAAGAGTTTGACTGTATTTGACTATATTGTCCCTTGATTGCAGCTATTACTAACAAATATCCTTAGCCAGCATAATTGTATTGATTACAAGTGGTTATCTAAAACATTCACCTAATGTACAAGTTTATGTTATACATTTCTATATACCATTCTTGCTACACTAAACAAAGCTAAGCTGTTTCATCAGTACTGTGCAAGCCTCTTATTACTGCTGTCAATGGGAAATTAGGACTGAACCCAGGGTGTCAGAGGTCTTGCAGAGTCGGGGCAACCAGTGGGGTACAGGTTCTACCAGCGGCCCTCACAAAAGTAGCTGTACATATATATGTATTTGGATTGAAGAGTGTGGCCACACTTGCCATGTTAGTGTAAGAACAAAGACATCATCCATTTTATAAACGTTGAATACCATTTCTAAAAACACAAGTGAAATGGTTTTAGCTTTCATCATGTAAATACACATACCCCTTTTGCTTTGATATGGCTTCTATGCGGGTTAGTAAGGTGGAAAGAGATTTTGCTGCAATGTAGAAACAGTTAACAGTCATATTACAAGAGATTAGCAGGAATGGTATGGGGCAAATTACAGATTCAGTAAAAGATGGGACTCCTAATTGCCCACTAATCAGAGGTAACACGATTAAAGTACCTTTTACAGCTTCTTGTAGTAGGTTTCCGCATCTTAAAACCGGATGATCTGTAGAGCTCTTTAGCGCATTTCCAGCAGGTTTTTCCTAACAAGAAAAAGAAAACACCAATTACAGTGACAATCAACTGCACTTTAGGTCTGATTTACAGATATAAAATTACCTGACCTTGTGTTTACCCTGTAAATGCTGCACCACAACTATGTGCATTACCAACAGTTGCAGCTTGGCCGCTTTAAAAGGAGAACTTCACAATATATATATATATATATATATATAAAAAAATGAAAATGACTTTTTTGCAGAAAAAAAAAAAAAAAAAATTGTGCATTTACTATTTTTTTTGTAGTAGAAGTCTGGAAAGCAATGCACCAGCTATCAGCAGGTTGCTGATGCCATGCAGGTCTCCTGCAGACAGTGTGAGCGGTCTGCCCATACATTGCACAGGCAGGCAATTTCGCACCGACAAGAAGAATCAATGAATTACCACAACGCTCAAAAATGTCTTAGTAGCTCATTGAGAACTACAAGCCGACAGCCGCCAAGGATATTTTGGTACTTGTAGTTCATTCATTCACAGATCTCTGAATGAATGATGCGGTTGTGTGGGCAGAGCCCCACACAGCTGTGCGCTTTTCAAAAAGGGACAGCATGTACAGGGAACTTCTTCCCGTACTGCTGTCACAGGGAGAGGGGAGGGGGTAGGTTGGACTGTGAGCGGCTGCAGCAGTGGGAACATGATACATGTGCCACCCCAAAAAAAAAAAAATAAAAAACACATTGGAACATGTTCCCAATGGTGAACTTATCCTTTAATACAGTGGCGGCTGGTAATATATATTTTTTTTTGGGAGGGGGGGGGCAGCAAAAAAAAAATAAATAAATAAATAAACCATTGGAAACAATGCGTCCGGCACCCTACATGTAGATTAGGGGCCGGGCGCATGGATTAGGGCACATGGACGGGCCGCCACTGCTTTAATATGAATGGGTTGCATTCTGCAGTGGTGCAACACAGATACTTTAAGAACCTGCCACTATGGCAGTGACATAGTTTTAAAAAATGACCACCAGTTGCAGATTAGGAAACTGGTGGTAGTCAAGCCCAGCTCTGACCTGGTGTATAGGAGGTGCGCCAATGCTCAGAGTGGGGCATACCTATGCTAGGAAGATGTCATGTGTCTGACAGCTTTCTGCACAGGGCCCTATTCCCAACCCTATTCAGCTGTCACCTGAGAGATTCCCAGCTGAAAGTTAATTGTACACAAAGGGGCCAGGGATAAAGGTGATGTCATTACCCAAATATGGTAAAGTAAAGTACTTATTTTGTAAATGACTTACATCCCTGAGAGCCTAGTTTCCCCATCAGGTCCACTTTACTTTTAATTGACAGCGCATGGCAGTAGGCAAGCCAAAAGCTGCTATTGGACTGAATAGCAGAAATGGACCTAAACAATGCTATGCTCTGTCAATCCACTGTCAGGCAGGTCTGGTGGAAAACTAGTCTTAGACTCTGCCCACCGCACTGCAAAAATCCTTGGCCATCAGTGTGATGGGTGAGGTGACATTAAAGTACCTCAACGCCCAGCACTGACAGATTCATGTAGCCGTCTCTGATAGGTACATAAATCGGGCTCGAGCACTGGCAAAGTTTGGTGCAGTATTCCAATGGAACTCTAATGGGCATCTATGCAACTTTATGGATTCTTCCCATTGCAATGCATTTTAATTACTAAAATGAAAGGGGTGGGGGCTCTTACCATACAGTAGCGGACAAGCTTAATAGTTTCATTCCAGGGTTTCTGGGAATATTTTGAATGCAGTTTTTCTAACAAGACTTTTCCAGAGAGCTTCACTGGAGCTATAAGTATGAGATGTACACAAGTTAAGGGAAAAAAATAAAATAAATTATATGAATATATATATATATATATATATATATATATACACATACACACACACACACACACAGTTGTATGCAAAAGTTTAGGAACCCCTGACAATTTACATGATTGTCATTTATAAATATTTGGGTGTTTGGATCAGCAATTTCATTTTGATCTATCAAATAACTGAAGGACACAGTAATATTTAGTAGTGAAATGAGGTTTATTAGATTAACAGAAAATGCGCAATATGCATCAAAACGAAATTAGACAGGTGCACAAATTTGGGCACCCTTGCCATTTTGTTGATTTGAATACCTGTAACTACTTAACACTGATTAATTGGAACACACAATTGGTTTGATGAGCTCATTAAGCCTTGAACTTCATATACCGGTGCACCCAATCATGAGAAAAGGTATTTAAGGTGGCCAATTGCAAGTTGTTGTTCTCTTTGACTCTCCTCTGAAGAGTGGCAACATGGGGGCCTCAAAACAACTCTCAAATGACCTGAAAAAAGGGATTTTATTATAACTTACCGTAAAATCCTTTTCTCCGAGTTCACTGACAGATGCAGCTCTTCTTGACTTTGTGGGTTTTATGTTCGTCTTACCAGGAGTTAACTGTTGTTGAACGTTAACCGGTGGAATTTATGGAAAAGAGTACTAACCCACGTGGCCATATACTTCAAGTTCCGAATTACTCGAGTAGTTTGGTTAACACACAAGGTTAATTAGTCACAATTCATCAATGTCCATAAGTTTAGTTGTTTTACCGTTCCCACGGGTTTAAACACGTGGACA
>BLSH010341039.1:0-13228 GCA_018402905.1 Glandirana rugosa | reverse complement strand
TGCAAAATTGTCGCTCTTCTTTTGTTTATAGCGGCAATCAGAAATGACGCAGAGGGGATCAAATACCACCAAAAGAAAGCTCTATTTGTGGGGAAAAAAGGACGCAAATTTCATTTGGGTACAACGTCGCACGACCGCGCAATTTTCAGTTAAAGCGACGCAGTGCCGAATCGCAAAAAGGGCTCCGGTCCTAAAGCTGGAAATCCTTCCGGGGCTGAAGTGGTTAGACTCACTTGGTGCCTTATCTGCATTAAATTAGCCCCAGAACCTGTGTAATTCATATGTGTCCTGGATTAAAGGGATGATGTGGCAACCCTAGCACAGACATGTAATACATTATAAGCATTCACAACATCACAACGCGTTAAAACTGCTATCGACGCACATCAATTCGAATGCTTTCAGGCTCCATGCACACTAGTGTTTTTTAAGCTCCTAGAAGTTGTTATTAGCATTTTTTCCTGCTCCTAGAAGCTAAATAGTGCAATCCTATGTGTCCATGAACACTACTTTAGGCTATTAGTGTTTTTTAGTTTCAGCGTTTAGGAGCAGAAAAAAATGTTTTTGTAGATTTTCTTGGAGCGTTTATCCAGCAGAAACGCTCCTAGACGCTACTAATAGCGTTTTTTAAGCTTTTTTTGTCCCCTTTACTGCAAACATGCCAATAAAATGTGAATGCTCCTAAATGCTCTTAAAACACATCTAAAATGCTGCTAAAACGCTACTACAAATAGCTATTACCAGCGTTTTTTTATCCAGTGATTTTTTTCAGCGTTAAAAAAAAAAATGCTAGTGTGCATGGAGCCTAAGACCCCATACACACTATTATATTTTCTACAGATTTTTGTCTTCATATTTAACAAAACCATATAATATGAGGTCAAACCTTAGGAGTTTTAATTTGTATTCAATCAGGCAGGCCCTTGCACTACATGGTTTTGTTAAATCTGAAGTAAAAAATCTGCAGAAAATCTAATAGTGTGCTAAATTCAACAGAAATGAGGCGAATCCAGCTAAAACTTCTGTTTCCGGTTTGTCAACAAACATTATAGAGAGGGCTGAGGTACAAGTCAAGCACTGTTTCTGTGTAATGAGTAAAAAAATACACTGAGCAAAATTATAAATGCAGCACTTTTGTGTTCCCCCCTATTTATCATGAGCTGAACACAAAGATCTTTTTCTATGTACACAAAAGGCCTATTTCTCTCAAATATTGTTCACAAATCTGTCTAAATCTGTGTTAGTGAGCACTTCTTCTTTGCCGACTTAATCCATCCACCTCAGAGATGTGACATATCAAGATGCTGATTAGATAGCATGATTATTGCACAGGTGTGCCTTAGGCTGGCCACAATAAAAGGCCACTCTAAAATGTGCAGTTTTATCACACTTATTTCTCTACCATAAGACATTTCAGAGAATTTGGCAGTACATCCAACTGGCCTCACAAACACAACTGGCCCCCCTGCCCCAAAGTACCCACCCCCCCATGTTGAAGTCTGGTATGGTTCAGGAGGGGGGGTGCTCACTCGACCCCTCCCTTTCCTGACCTGCCGGGCCGTAGGCTGGGATAAGTGTCTGGTTTGCATTTTGGCGTGGACCCCATGCCATTTTTTTAAAACATTTTGGCATAGGGGTGTCCCCTCCAAATTCATACCAGACCTTTTAATAATGGGGACCCCACGCCGTTTTTTTTGTGAATTTTTTTTTTTAGCCTGCAAATCTTTTTTTTTTACATTCAGCTTTGAGCAGGGAAGCCCGCTGACAGCTGATGACTCCCTTTTCTCTTACGAATTCCCCTCAAACATGGTTAGCTGTTCTAAGTAAACACAGCTTATTACCAATATTCATATAAAAGAACATCTGGGTAACAGTGACCATGACATGATTTCATTTAATGTAAGCTGCAAGCAACAAACACTTACGGGAAAGATAAAAACACTTAATTTTAAGAGAGCAAATTTTACAAAGATGAGGGCTGCTCTCCAGGACTTAGACTGGGAGGGAATATTGGCATTGATGAACACAAAACAGAAATGGGAATTTTTTTTAAAAAACTGTATGCGAACTCACTGCAAAGTATATTCCCATGGGCAATAATTTTAAAAGGCTAAAAATAAAACCTATGTGGCTCACGGCCAAAGTTAAAAAAGTTATAAATGATTATAAAAGAGCATTTAAAAAATATAAAAATGAGGGAACACCATCATCTTTTAAATGTTACAAAGAATATAACAGAATATGTAAAAAGGAAATCAAGAAGGCAAAAATTCAAAACGAATGACAGAATTCAAAAGATAGTAGGACAAACCCCAAAAAATTCTTCAAATATATTAATAGTAAAAAGGTCAGGTCGGAGCATGTAGGCCCTTTACAAAATAATCTAGAGTGCGTGACTGGAGACAAAGAGAAGGCAAACTTGAAACGTGAAATGGTCCAGAAGTATTTAGACAGAATAAAGGTAGATAAAGTACCTGGACCAGATGGCATCCATCCACAGATCCTAAAGGAATTGAGCTCTGTCATTTCAAAGCCATTGTATATAATTTTTAGGGACTTCTTAACGACAGCAATAGTATCACTGGATTGGCGTAGGGCCAATGTGGTGCCCATATTTAAAAAGGGATCAAAGTCTTTACCAAGTAACTATAGACCTGTTAGTTTAACTTCTATAGCTGGAAAGATACTGGAGAGTTTAATAAAAGACCACATAGATGAGTTCTTGTTGGAAAAAAATGTTTTAAGCAACAGACAGCATGGATTCATGAACGACAGAAGTTGTCAAATAAACCTGATTTCTTTTTATGAGGTGGTAAGTAAAACCTTGGACAGAGGGGTGGCTGTGGATGTGGTATACTTGGATTTAGCAAAAGCGCTTGACACCGTTTCCACACATGGCTAATGTATAAGGTAAAGTAGAAAACTGGATAAAAGACAGAATTCAGAGAGTAGTGGTTAATGATTCTTACTCTGAATGGTCTAAGGTTATCAGTGGTGTACCCCAAGGTTCGGTGTTGGGACCCTTGCTTTTTAATACATTTATAAATGATATAGGGTCTGGGATTAAAAGTACTATTTCCGTGTTTGCAGATGACACCAAGCTATGCAGTGGAATAACGTCCTTGCAGGATGTCTCCAACTTACAAGGAGACCTCAATGCACTGTCTAATTGGGTGACTGTGTGGCAAATGAGGTTTAATGTTGATAAATGTAAAGTTATGCATTTGGGGGCTAAGAATATGCATGCATCGTACATACTAGGGGGAGTACAACTGGGGGAAATCCATAGTGGAGAAGGATCTGGGGGTTTTGGTAGATCATAAGCTTAATAATGGCATGCAATGCCAAGCTGCGGTTTCCAAAGCAAGCAAAATAATTTCTTGTATTAAGAGAGGTATGGACTCCAGAGATAGAGACATCATTTTGCTCCTGTACAAATCGTTAGTAAGACCTCATCTGGAATATGCAGTTCAATTTTGGGCACCAGTTCTCAAAAAGGATATCGGGGAACTGGAGAAAGTGCAGAGAAGGGCAACCAAACTAACAAGAGGCATGGAGGAGCTCAGCTATGAGGAAAGATTAGAGGAACTGAATTTATTCTCTCTTGAGAAGAGGAGATTAAAGGGGATATGATCAACATGTACAAATACATAAGTGGTCCATATAGTGAACTTGGTGTTGAGTTATTTACTTTAAGGTCATCACAAAGGACAAGGGGGCACTCTTTATGTCTAGAGGAAAAAAGATTTAATCTCCAAATACGGAAAGGTTTCTTCACAGTAAAAGCTGTGAAAATGTGGAATAGATTCCCTCCAGAGGTGGCTTTGGCCAGCACGGTTGATTGCTTTAACAAAGGCCTGGATTCTTTCCTGAATGTAAATAATATAACTGGGTACTAACATTTTAGGTAAAGTTGATCCAGGGTGAATCCGATTGCCTCTCGGGGATCAGGAAAGAATTTTTTCCCCCGTTATAGCAAATTAGATCATGCTTTGCTGGGTTTTTTTTGCCTTCTTCTGGATCAACTGTGTGTGAAGGATTGTATATGGGATTGTATGGTTATATATCATTTTTCTATTTTTCTTTTTTTTTTGGTTGAACTAGATGGACTTTTTTCTTTTTTTCAACCTGACTAACTATGTAACTACGTAGCTTCACCCTATTTAACAACATTAGTTGTACAAGGTAACCATCCTTAAGATCCCATTCTCACTGAAACACCACTAAAACAGCGCTAAAGCGGGGGTCGTTTTTGCCGTGCTTTTAGCAGAGTTTTAGTGTTGCTTTTGCAGCACTTTTTGGCTGCTAGCAGGGTGCTTTTTTACACAAAAAAGTGCAAAAAGTCCAATTTTGCTGTGCTTTCGAAGTGCTGCCCATTCATTTCAATGGGCAGGGGCGTTTTTGAAGCACTATTTACAGCGCTCCCAAAGATGCTGCCTGCAAGACTTTTTCCAACGTCCCGCAATCGCTCCATCCTCAGTGTGAAAGCACACTCGGCAAAAAATGGGAGGCAGTTTTCAGGCGCTTTTCAGAAGCTATCTCTAGCTCTAAAACACCTGAAAACTGCCTCAGTGTGAAAGGGGTCTAATTCCTAAATCCACCCCTTTTGCCCTCATTACTATATGATTGCATAGGAACTATACATTTTCAAGCAAATAAACCACTTGCAGCTCAGTTCTCTGAGGTCTACTTTACTTTGCAAATCTAAATTGTAAAAACAAAAATTGTTTTGGAGTTTGCTATAATTACCAATCAGATTCTATCAAAAGGATCATCATATGAGTACCATTAAGTAATACACTACATTTAAAGTGCTGCCTAAAAAAAATTGAAAGTGCAAATCTGCAAAACTGTAAATAAAGTGTTCCTTGACTTATACAGACAGTATACAAGCTGTGAAGCTGCAACAAATAATATACAAAAGTGCAAAGATACAAAAAATGTGTAAAATACAATTGTGCAAAAATAAAATGTGACTTGTGCTTAATCTTTTCTGTAATCAATACAAAACATTAAAATGATATAAAAGATTCCAATATCACAGTTTATTATGCAATAAATCCACTTGTGAATTAAAGTGACTTGTGCAATACACACCGTGCTCGCCTACTTCTGTACCGCCAGTATAGCCAGTATAAAAGGAATAGTATTGGTAAAAAAAAGCACTTGTGGGTTTAACTAATAATTTTTTTTGCACAATTCTCCTTTAACCGCTTGCCGACCGCTGATCGGCAATTGACGGCGACAGAGTGGCTCTATTGCGCAAATCGCCGTCATACGACGGCGGCTGCGGGATCGAGCCTAGTGAGCGTGCGCGCGCCGCCGGAGGCGCGCCCACGCGCTCACTGTGTTCGGGGAGGGCCAGGGAGCGGGTGCCACCCGCGATGCCCCCCCCCCCAGAGTGAAAGAACGGAGGTCCGTGTAAGTAAACACGGACCTCCGTTCTGTGAGGGGGGAAGGGCTGTGATCACAGCCATCCTGTACATGGAGGCTGTGACCACTTCCCTTCCCCAGCTAGGGCAGTCCCCATACAGTTAGAACACGCCCAGGGAACATAGTTAACCCTTAGAGCGCCCCCTGCAGGTTAACCCCTTCACTGCCAATGGCATTTACACAGTAATCAGTGCATTTTTATAGCACTGATCGCTGTATAAATGCCAATGGTCCCAAAAAAGTATCAAAATGTTCCAACATGTCCGCTGCAATATCGCAGTACCGCTAAAAATCGCAGATCGCCGTCATTATTAGTAAAAAATAAAAAAAAAATAAAAACCCCAGAAATGAATTCTCATCATCCGTAAACGCGACCACTTTTGCGCAAACCAATCAATAATCGCCGATTGCAATTTTTTTTATCACAAATATGAGGAAGAATATAAATCGGCCAAAAACTGTGAAAAAAAATGTTTTTTTATATTTTTTTTTTGGATTTGTATTTTAGCAAAAAGTAAGAAATTTGTTTTTTTTTGCAAAATTGTCGCTCTTCTTTTGTTTATAGCGGCGATCAGAAATGACGCAGTGGTGATCAAATACCACCAAAAGAAAGCTCTGTTTGTGGGAAAAAAAGGACGCAAATTTCGTTTGGGTACAGCGTCGCACGACCGCGCAATTTTCAGTTAAAGCGACGCAGTGCCGAATCGCAAAAAGGGCTCCGGTCCTAAAGCTGGAAATCCTTCCGGGGCTGAAGTGGTTAAGGGGGTGTGGCAGTGGATGTGTCCTACGCCTACATACTTTTGCTAATAGGTGTCCCTCCTTCCCATCTCAAAAGGTTGGGAGGTATGCTAAAGTGCTTTAAACGTAGGTACTCTCAGCTCCTCCGGTTCCAATAAGTCCGCTTTGCAGAGAACTTTTCCACTTTTGCTCTGTAAGGGAGCAACAAAGCCACTTACAGGATATGGATGCATACATACTACACAAGTTATAGCGCACATACTACTTGCTAAGACCATCTGTGTTCCATTAACCCGAAGCGGAAATTACGCTTTTTATTTTTGCACAATTGTATTTTGCACATTTTTTGTATGTGTGTACTTCTGTATAGTATTTTTTGCAGCTTTTTTTTATTTTTTTTTATTTTCTTTATTGATTTATAACAAGAAAAAACAATAGACATAGTAGGCGCAAAGCCTGGCGGCACAACATGGCCTTTCAAACAATACACAACGTACAGTTCTTCAGCAATTGGCTCAACCCGATGACCCCTTTACTCATATCCATTGACAAAATTGCAAGGGTCTAGGACCCCCATATATTATACATGCAGGACAATGACAATTGTAAGATACCCGTCTCCTCTCATGTATTTCATCATCCATCTTGCTACGATCATTTGCAAATATACAGTACTTCACAAAAGTGAGTACACCCCTCACATTTTGGTAAATATTTTATTATATCTTTTCATGTGACAACACTTAAGAAATGACACTTTGCTACAATGTAAAATAGTGGGTGTACAGCTTGTATAACAGTGTAAATGTGCTGTCCCCTCAAAATAACTCAACACACAGCCATTAATGTCTAAACCGCTAGCAACAAAAGTGAGTACGCTGTAAGTGAAAATGTCCTAATTGGGCCCAAAGTGTCAATAATTTATGTGGCCACCATTATTTTCCAGCAGTGCCTTAACCCTCTTGGGCATGGAGTTTACCAGAGCTTCACAGGTTGCCACTGGAGTCCTCTTCCACTCCTCCATGACAACATCACAAAGCTGGTGGATGTTAAAGACCTTGCGCTCCTCCACCTTCCGTTTGAAGATGCCCAATAGGGTTTTGGTCTGGAGACATGCTTGGTCCATCACCTTTACCCTCAGCTTCTTTAGCAAGGCAGTGGTCATCTTGGAGGTGTGTTTGGGGTCGTTATCATGTTGGAATACAGCCCTGCGGCCAAGTCTCCGAAGGGAGGGGATCATGCTTTGCTTCAGTATGTCACAGTACATGTTGGCATTCATGGTTCTCTCAATGAACTGTAGCTCCTCAGTGCCAGCAGCACTCATGAAGCCCCAGACCATGACACTCCCACCACCATGCTTGACTGTAGGCAATACACACTTGTCTTTGTACTCCTCACCTGGTTGCCGCCACACACGCTTGACACCATCTGAACCAAATAAATTTATCTTGGTCTCATCAGACCACATGACATGGTTCCAGTAATCCATGTCCTTAGTCTGCTTGTCTTCAGCAAACTGTTTGCGGGCTTTCTTGTGCATCATCTTTAGAAGCGGCTTCCTTCTGGGATGACAGCCATGCAGACCAATTTGATGCAGTGTACGGTGTATGGTCTGAAGACCGACAGGCTGACCCCCCACCCGTTTAAACTCTGCAGCAATGCTGGTCGCACTCATACGTCTATTTCCCAAAGACAACCTCTGGATATGATGCTGAGCATGTGCACTCAACTTCTTTGGTTGATCATGGCAAGGCCTGTTCTAAGTGGAACCTGTCCTGTTAAACCTCTGTATGGTCTTAGCCACTGTGTTGTAGCTCTGGTTTAGGGTCCTGGCAATCTTATTATAGCCTAGGCCATCTTTATGTAGAGCAACAATTCTTTTTTTCAGATCTTCAGAGAGTTCTTTGCCATGAGGTGCCATGTTGAGCTTCCATTGACCAGTATGAGAGAGTGAGAGCGATAACACCAAATTTAACACACCTGCTCCCCATTCACACCTGAGACCTTGTAACATTAACAAATCACATGACACCCGGGAGGGAAAATGGCTAATTGGGCCCAATTTGGACATTTTTACTTAGGGGTGTACTCACTTTTGTTGCCAGCGGTTTAGACATTAATGGATGTGTGTTGAGTTATTTTGAGGAGACAGCAAAATTACACTGTTATACAAGCTGTACACTCATTACTTTACATTGTAGCAAAGTGTAATTTCTTCAGTTTTGTCATATAAAAAGATATAATAAAATATTTACAAAAATATGTAGGGTGTACTCACTTTTGCGAGATACTGTACATAATACAATACTTCTGTCCTCATTTGCATTTTATACCCACACAAATATTACAACCATGTTTTGATTAATTGCGTATTGTATGGCGCTCCTCTCACAATTAAGACATGATTCCCATCTTGTTTAATCAGATACCCCAGATGTACTATTCATCCAACTTCCCCACACTTTATCAAATTTAAGTGGTATACCCCTGCTGACATAAGTAGCCTTGTACAAGGGGGCAGTCTTGTTCACTATGGCCTTCCATGCTTGGATGGTCAGTGGAGTATTCTTTTTCCAGTTGAGCACTATCGATTTCCTGGCATAATAAAGCAGGATTGTTAGCAAGGTGTGAGTCACCTTCTTGGGAGCTAAAGCGTCTACCAATCACAGGAGGCACACCTCTACAGCTACTGGTATATGTATAGCAGTGACCTCTTCTATACATCCCGTGACCTCTTTCCAGAAGTTTTGGATGGCAACACAGTACCAAAATAAGTGCAGAAAGTCAGCCTCCAAGGAAGTACATCACCAACAGCTTGATGACTGAGTAGGGAACATACTGGCCAATTTAGCTGGAGTGAAGTATAACCGATGTAGGAATTTGAACTGGATAAGATGACCCCAGCCGACAACGGCCTAGTAAAATTGACATCCCAGATATCATCCCAGTCATCTCCATCTATCTGGGGAAACACTGCTTCCCAGCCCATCCTGCAGCATGTGAGAAGTTCACCTCCTTCTGTGGTCAATTGTTTGTATATAGTAGACAGGGCCTTATCCAGCTTGGCATCTCTAAGGAGGGCCTCTAGATCACTCACTTGTAAATTAAGAGGGCTATTACCAAATTGGGCAGTATATGCATGCCGGAGTTGTAAGTAGTGAAACAAATGAGAGTTTGCTTTTAGGGCATTAAACATTAGGAGCTTCCTGACACACACTATATGACTGAGTGTTTTAATACAATACTTGGTCCAGGTGACTGGATCAGGGACTTCTAGAAAATTAACTAAATTGGGATTCCTCCACAGTGGTGTATAAGGAGAGATCTCAGTGCCCTCAATCCGTTTGCTGATTACCGCCCACGCCCAGCCAATCACCTGCATGGACAGTGTGGTCTGACACAGGGCCTTGTTCCCACGTAGTAACAGATGAGTCAGTGCCTCAAAAGATCCCACTATGGTTGCTTCTAGAGTGATAGCTGCATCTTCACCTGGACAGCTAACCCATCTGTGGGCAAACACCAGTTGCCCTGTCAGAAAATACCTATAGAAATCAGGGAATGCCAGACCCCCTTATTTCCATGGCAATTGCAGCACCCGGAGT
Source organism: Glandirana rugosa (assembly GCA_018402905.1). Classification (NCBI taxonomy): domain Eukaryota; kingdom Metazoa; phylum Chordata; class Amphibia; order Anura; family Ranidae; genus Glandirana; species Glandirana rugosa. Next base: position 3,455 of record BLSH010341039.1, on the reverse strand, counting down.
GTAACCCTCGGGTGGCGACCTTGCCACAGGAAAGACGTGACCGGTTGATCTATGCTTTTGAATATACAGTTGTGCTCATAAGTTTACATACCTTGGCAAAATGTATGGTTTCTTGGCCATTTTTCAGAGAATATGAATGAGAACACAAAAAAATTTCTTTCACTCATGGTTAGTGTTTGACTGAAGCCATTTACTATCAATCAACTGTGTTTACTCTTTTTAAACCATAATGACAACAGAAACTACCCAAATGACCTTGATCAAAAGTTTTCATACCCTGGTGATTTTGGCCTGATAACATGCACACAAGTTGACACAAAGGGGTTTGAATGGCTATTAAAGGTAACCATCCTCACCTTTGAGGATGAGTTTCTGGACTCCTGACAGACCCTTGCATCTTTCATCCATTGCTGCACTGACATTTCTGAATTCTCAGTCATGGGGAAAGCAAAAGAATTGTCAGGATCTGCGGGAAAAGGTAGTTGAGCTGTATAAAACAAGAAAGGGAATGTCAATCAGCAGTTTTCAAACTCTAATCAAGAAGTGGAAAATGAGGGGTTCTGTTGAAACCAAACCATGGTCAGGTAGACCAAGTAAAATTTCAGCCACAACTGCCAGGAAAATTGTTTGGGATGCAAAGAAAAACCCACAAATAACTTCAGGACTCTCTGAACACATGGTCTGGCTGTTTCAAGATGCACAATAAGGAGGCACTTGAAGAAAGATGGGCTGCATGGTCGAGTCGCCAGAAGAAAGCCATTACTACCCAAATGCCACAAAGTATCCCGCTTACAATATGCCAAAAAGCACAGAGACAAGCCTCATACCTTCTGGCACAAAGTGATTTGGAGTGATGAGACCAAAATTGAGCTTTTTGGCCACAACCATAAACCCTACATTTGGAGAGTAGTCAACAAGGCCTGTAAAACACGGAGGTGGATCGCTGATGTTTTTGGCATTTGTAAGCTACAAAGGCACAGGAAATGTGGTCAAAATTGATGGCAAGATGAATGCAGTATGTTATCAAAAAATACACGAGGAACATTTGCATTCATCAGCCAGGAAGCTGCACATGGGACGTACCTGGACATTCCAACATGACAATGATCCAAAACACAAGGCCAAGTCGAACTGTCATTGGCTACAGCAGAATAAAGTGAAGGTTCTGGAGTGGCCATCTCAGTCTCCTGACCTCAATATCATTGAGCCACTCTGAGGAGATCTCAAACATGCAGTTCATGCAAGACAGCCCCAGAATTTACAGGGACTGGAGGCTTTTTGCCAAGAGGAATGGGCAGCTTTACCATCTGTGAAGATAAAGAGCCTCATCCACAAATACCACAAAAGACTTCAAGCTGTCATTGATGTTAAAGGGGGCAATACATGGTATTAAGAACTGGGGTATTTAATTTTGATCAGGGTCATTTGGGTAGTCTCTGTTGCCATTATGATTTAAAAAGAGTAAACACAGTTGATTTATAATAAATGGCTTCAGCCAAACATTAACCATGAGTTAACCTCCTTAGCGGTATTCCCGAGTGTGGCTCGGGGTGGATTTTCAGTACCTAAAGGGGTAACCCCGAGCCACACTCGGGCTTGCATTGCTGGATCCAGGCAATGTTACTCACCTTGTCCCCTGGATCCAGCGATGTCCTCCCGCGGTGTCAGCGTGTCTGCGGGCTGTGTCCGCAGCTCCGATGCCTCTGTGTGCCTCGGGCTCCGTTCCCTGCGAGCGTCGCGTCGCACGGGGGCGGAGACCGGCGGGAAATTCAAAAAGTGAAACACACACAGTACATACAGTACACTGTAATCTTATAGATTACATTACTGTATGAAAACATTTCACATCCCCTTTGTCCCTAGTGGTTTGCCCAGAGCCCTGCATGCACTTTTATATAATAAATGTCATTCTTTCTGCCTGGAAACATGAGAATGTCCATAGCAACCAAAAAGTGTCCCTTTGTGTCATAAGTGGTTTTTGATCAGCTAGAAAACACCGATAGTAAATAAGAATCATTTGCAGAATTGAATGATACAGATTTTTGGGGAAATTTATCATCAGAAACTGAAAGTGACGACAGCGACAATTCTGCAACTGAGCAAATTTCTGCGTTTTTGGTTTGATTACATTATTGAATAAATGCAAAATAATTGTACCGCTTTCAGCACCAAAAATCAGACATAATCATACCGCCAGGGATACTAACCATTGCAGGCCTATAGTACATAACACCATATCTCCATGCAGAAAACCATTACCGCTTTCAGCAATAAATTCCAGACTCAGTCATACCGCCAGGGAGGTTAAAGAAATGTTTTTGTGTTCTCATACATATTCTCTGAAAAATGGCCAAGAAATCATAAATTCTGGCAGGGTATGTAAACTTATGAGCACAAATGTATATCTCGGTATCCAGACTGGTGAATTCCGAAATATATATAAAAATAAAGGTAAAAATTTCATTTTTAGCAAGTTGACCCTGCCTATGAGTGTTAGGGGTAGAAGTTGCCAGGCCTGTAGTCTAGTTCTAAGTTTTAACAATAGAGGAGTAACATTCAAGACAATGAAATCGGATACGGTATTGGAGATATACAGTATAGACCCAGGTATTTGACTCTATCGACTTGTTGCAATGGACAGCCCGGGACCCTACATGAAGGATTCGGTGTTCAGAGGGAAAGGATCTGGGATTTAATCCAAATGGCCTTCAGTCCTGAAAAGGTAGCGAATGTGTTTAAGATGTTTAACGCTGCCTCCAGGGATGTGTCAGAGTCTCATAGAAAAAGGACCATATTGTCAGCCTAAAGAGCCGTCTTTTTAGTCAAGCTGCCCACAGATATCCCCTTTACTTCCGTGGAAGTCCTCAAAGCTGCTGCTAAGGGTTCAATCATAATAGCAAAAAGGCCAGGTGACATAGCACACCATTGGCAGGTGCCCCTCCCGACAGAAAAAAATTCCGATAGCACGCCATTCCATATATATTCACGGCTGGGTATTGGTAAAGAAGGTCAATCCATTTCCTAAAATGGGGACCGAAGCCAAACAACTCCAACACCGTACACATATATTTCCAGTCAACGAAGTCAAAGGCCTTTTCTAATCTAGAAAGACCGAAATCCCTCCACTGGAAACCTCGGAACTCGAACTCAGCTGCATATGCACTAATACCCTATGCAGATTGATGTCGGTGGCCTTTTGTGGTATGAAACCTGTCTGGTCTTGAGAAATAATGTGTTCCAGGAACGACATTGGTCTGGTGGCTAACAATTTGGTTAAGATCTTAAAATCAATATTTAATAAGGAGATGCGCCTGTAAGACCAGCATAAAAGTGGATCCTTATCTGGCTTGGCTATTAGCACTATATGCACCTCATAAAAGGAAGAGGGAAGGGACTCCTTCTGGAAACAATCGACATACAGTTGTAGTAGTCTAGGAGCAAGGGCATCTGAATAT
>BLSH010340992.1:1079370-1101304 GCA_018402905.1 Glandirana rugosa | reverse complement strand
CCTGGTATGCTCTGGGGGGGGGACCCCACGCAAATTTTTTTGCGGGGGTTCCCTTTAAGACACGGCACACAAGTCGCGCCGCAAGTCGGATCGCCGCGATCCGACTTCTGGTGCGGCTTCTATTCAAATCAATGGGCTCCCATAGGGAACCATTGATTTTGAATAGAACGCCTGACGAGGCTTAACGCTGTGTATACAACGTTAAGCAACGTTATTGAGCGTTTTGCCGGCCCGGCGTCAAGAAACGCCATGACGCTGCAGCTTCAGAACGCACTGGTCCCGCGTTCTAGCTACAGCTCACTAACGCCGACGCCCTCTACTGCCCACAAACGCCGGCGTTTTTAGAGGGCCATTGAATAACATGGAGAGCCTCAAAAAAACGCCTACAAACGCCGGCGGCCAAAACGCCCGTGTGTATGAGGCCTTAAACTCTAATCTGAGACGGGGAAAGCCAGCCTTTAACAACCTTCTTACTGCAGAGGAACCCCTAAAAGAAAAATCTTGTGGAACCCCCGCTAAAAATGATATCTACAGCTTTCTGTATGTTATCAATATCAGTTATTTATTAATGTGAGAATAAATACAATAACAAAGAATATGGAATACCTTGAGTCTTTGACACCCATGTTAGATCGTAGTTAAAACTAAAATGCCCTTAAATTTGAAATGGTTTCCTTAAAAATCAGGAAATCGTTTTAATTTCTTAGCTCAGTGTTGGCTCATGTGTGGTTAAGCAGGTTCTTTATTACAAAATGACCACTGAGTGGCACTGTTCCTCCATCAGACATGAACTTTAGTCATAGTTAATGTGTTAAATATAATTGTTGAGGAAGCTGACTTTTTGTGCAGCATTGAGCTGAAGATTATTTTTATTTTTTTAAATTCATTCTGCTAAATTCTACAAATGTGAATGGTTTCGGACAATGGAAAGTAAAGTCACACATGATATGAGTTAGAGATTGTTTATTTGGATTCTAGCTATTTCAGCTGCCTTCGTTTCTCTAACTCGCAGGTGTGACTGCAGAAGTCACGGCTTCAATGTGCAGCAGCTTGTCTTTGCTGTTCTGCTTTTTTTTACTAGTTATGAGTAAATTTTTGATTTGTCATTTGTGTGTATATATATATATATATTTTAATTTATATATATATATATTTTTTTTTTTTTCAGGCTGGTTTAATTGAAGCCAACGGAGAGCTCAAAGTATTTGTTGATCAGAATCTCAGCCCGGCAAAAGGTAAATTACAACATTTTTGTTGCATTCATTGCTTTAAGCTTTACTTGTACAACCACATTGTTCTTCTGTGACTTATATTGACATTTCCTGACTTTCCTCAGTAAAAAAATGGTAAACCCAATAGGCAATATGGATAATAAAATGTGTTTTGTTTGGTCTTTTACTGGGACTGATAGATTGCACAAATTGAGCTGTTTATGTGCAAATATAATGTGCAGAGATTTCCATTCAACTGACAAAACTGCAGGTTGCCCTCACTGTTGCTTTTTCCATAATGTGCAAGAATGCACAGCATATATACACATCATGGCACACTTAAACGCTGGGCACAAAAATGTTCACTTAAATATTTTCCTCAATGGCCACAAAAGAATATAAATCAGTATTTGGGTGCACCAAATACCTTAAGAGCCGGTTCACACACGCGACTTGGGAGGTGACTTGTGTCGCTCCAAGTCTCTTGACAGAAGAAATTAGATTGAAGTGGATGGGAGCGGGCTTAATGTACACTACTGAAGTCGCTTTGACTTTAGAAAAGGTTCCTGTACGACTTCAAGGAGACTCCTTTCCAACTTGTGCCCATAGAATTAAATGGAAGTCGCCTCAAAGTCTGATCTCCATCTATTTTGAAGCGACTTTACAGGAAGAAGAAAATATTTTTTTTCAGGTATTCTCCAGGCAACCCCCTCCCACCCTTCTCTGGCTTAGGCAAAATCGCCTGGCATGGAGGTCACTACAGGTCGCGTTGCAAGTCTCCCCAAGTCGCGCTGAAGTCACTTATCAAATTGTGTCATATCGCTGTAGTGTGAACCAAGTTGTTACCATATAAAGGCAGCAATGGCTTCACTGTGCTTTACATAGACGCAGCATAGAGAGGAGTTGTGGCAGAGAACCAGTAGGTCCGCCCACCACAGGGTACCTACAGAAAACTAGAACCATGGGTTTGATAGCAGACCAATCCAGCATAAGGAGAGAGAGCAGCAGGGAGATCTGTCTGTTACAGGAAGCTCCTGCACAAAGGCAAAGTGTCACACTGGGTTACTGCACAGATCTGGAGGAAATACACAAAGCATGTCAACATTCCAGTAAGAAAGCAAGTATTTAGACAGATTCTTTTCTTGAAGTTCAACTTTGAAGCCAGGGGAAAGATTTTATGTTCCCTTCTACCATAAATACTTGCTAGCAAATTTTTTTTTAAACTTTGCTGTTTTTTTTCTCCACTTTAAGCAAAATCACTTTGTCAAATTACTGAATGTACAATGAAAATATTTTGCAAAGAAAGGCTGTGTAAAAAGGCATATAGGGTATTTTTTTATTTTTTACAAAACGAACCCTTCCTGTGAAAAAACTACACCTCACAATCCCAAAGTCTCTCAGTTTCAGGTGAAAGCTGCATAGTAATTATATCTGAAAAGGATACAAGCAGGCACATTTGCACTCCTACATTTATGATTTAACACAGAGGAAATGTGAGTCATGGATTATATGCTACATGACCTGAAACAAGAAACTGCCTTTATCTTTAGCAAATAGGGACAGGCTAGGTGAATGAATACATGGACATAAGGAATCAATGATCTGTGACACTACAAACTACAGGCGCAAGCTATGAGCCCATTAGTACAAGATGAGGCAAACAAATGAAACAGGGATCATAACTACACTAATACCTAGTTAAAACAAGAACATGTGTACAGCGTACAATGCCTTTAATGCAACTATTTGTCACATGACAAAAACTGCCCTACATTTACCACCACTTAAAATCCATGAAATTGGGTGTGCCAGATTAGGCACCAATGATTAGAACCACTGCAGGTAATATGCTGGTGGAACCAGTCTTACTTGCAGTGTTTTTAAAGTTAAAAAAAAACGAAACCTTGCACTGTCTTTTTAAATTTTTTATATGTTCTTTCCTGTCTGTATTGTATATCATTAATTTTGCCTGCGGTGCTCCTACAAGTAAACTGACCACAGTAGCATGGCAGCCGATCCATTGTCAGTTTACATCTTGCGTCATCCTGCTAAAGATACAGGCACACTGTGTAAGAGCAAGCATTGCCTAAATCTTCCGTAGTCGGTGCTGAGCCGTCCATCCCTGCTCAGATGATTACTGTATAAATGTCACTGGCAAGGAAGGTGTTAACACTAGGGGCGATCAAGGGGTTAACGGTGTTCCCTGCTAGTTTCTGTGTGGTGGCTGGGGGAGGAGAGAGATAGCTGATCCCATATACTGAGAACATAATTAAGCACATGAGATGTGTGAAACGTGTCCACATATGTGATTGCATGCTGATGTCTGTATTGCCACTGTGGTGACCTGAAATAAAGCATTGGAAACCTAGGATGTGCTGCCTTTCTTCATTTTCTACTGGCAATATACGATCACTCTCCTCTCCCCTGTCAGAACAGGGATCTGCTTGTTTACATACACGGATCCCCGTTCTGTCACTGCTGGAGAGCGACCACGGGTAGCCGGCGGACATAGTCCCTCCCACCCGCTTATTGGCTCCCCTGCTAGCGTGAGTGTGTGCCTCCGGCGGCGCACACATGCCCACAATACTCGCTCCTGCACCCACCGTCAGGCAGCGGGCAAGTCGCACAGGAGAGCCATGTTCTGCTGTCAATCCACGGCAGGCGGTCGCAACTGGGTAAAGAGCTAACAGATGCTAAAAGCAGTCTTCAAGAGCCTTAAAGTTTCATTGTGGGATCATGAGGTAACTTGCAATAGTTGGTCTCAACATATAGTCAGAAAAATATTGCACTGCATTGAGATTGTGTTCCCCTGGCCTTAGGACTAGTTATTGACGTCTTAACGCTGGGTGCATCTGCACGTACATCTGTCCTAAGATTGGAGGATACTGGAGCCCCTCCCCCAGTGCTTTTTGATTAACAGAGGCTCTGGAGTTCCTTACCACCAGCCCCCTCTGCTCAGCCTCCAGTGCTATCTGATATGTGGCTCCAGGGAGTCACCCCTCAGCTCTGCATTTGCATTGGCTGCCTTATCTCAGGATTTGGACAGCAAGACAGGAAAAGTTTATTACTTGTATAATATAATTATTATTTTTTTCCTTTTTTTTGCTTTAACTGAAGATAAGGCCAATTAAACGAATCAATGTCTCAATAGTTTATCTCCAACTTAAAATTCCCTAAACTACTACTAATGGGGACATGTCCACAAAAAATAAAATGGGGTTTTACAATTGTATGTGTGTGTATAATAATATATATATTCTACACACACACACAGTGGGTACGGAAAGTATTCAGACCCCCTTAAATTTTTCACAGTTATATTGCAGCCATTTGCTAAAATCATTTAAGTTCATTTATTTTCCTCATTAACCCCTTGCCTACCTCCCACCGGAGCGGTAAGCCTCTCATTCTGGGACGTCCTATGACGTCGTCCCCTTAAGCCGGGATTGCGCGCTATTTGGCGCGCGCATCCCAGCTCTGTCGGTGTCGGCGTGTCCCCAGGACACACCATGTCACCGGGGGTGAACAGCCATTGGCCATGGCTGTTTACCATGTGATCGGCCGTGATGAAGTCACAGCTGATCACAAACGGCACTTCCCCCATTCGCACGGCGCGTGCGCGTCGGTGGCGACGTGTTCCCAGGGAACACTGCCTGTCACCGACACTGGTATCAGCCGCCGTCCGGTGTTCCAACGCACATACATAGTTTTCAGACTATTCACAGAGGGTTCAGGATCCCGCAGACACTCAGCTTATACTCGCGTATATAGTGTGTGTGTGTGTGTGTGTGTGTGTGTGTGTGTGTGTGTGTGTGTGTGTGTGTGTGTGTGTGTATGTATATATATATATATATATATATATATATATTAGTGTGTGTATATATAGAATATATTTTATTTTTCTGTCTATCCGGTTTCACCCAGTGGCCACAGAGTGAGTGGTGATCAAATGCTGCTTTTCCAGCACTGCTTTTCCAGCACAGCTGTTCAACAGAGACTGGTTGTTGGGCTTCTTTTGAACAGACAGCAGTATACATTGACTGAAATTCAGCAGGAACCAGCCAAATTTCCGTATGTGTTTTATTGAACTTTACTCCTACCTCACTAATCTTCTGAGGAAATGGCATATTTAGTCCAATTAAACCTGCAGATAAGAATTCAATTTCTCTCTATTCCCAATATGGAAAAATGTAGGGTATATTTGGTATCTGTCAGAAATATATGTTTACTTTTACAATAGAAAACAGATGTAGGGAGTTTTAATATATGCTTGCTATACGTCAATATATTTGTTGACCAGACAAATTATTTTATTATGTAATATTTCTTGGAATATATAAGAAGAAAAAATCAGAAAAGACTCTTTGGGTCTCTTATGAATTTTAACCTCTTGCCGGTCGCGCTATAGCTGAATGACCGCTACAGCGTGGCCAGCTAGTTCTGGGAGGGCGTCTGTTGACTTCGCCCTGTACACCCGCATTTCGCACGCCCCCTTGGGGTGTACATCCGGAAGTATTTTCTTATCAATAGTATTTATTGAAAATTTAAAAGTTACAGTAAATACAATAAATCAACAATATTATAAAGATAATAGAGATGCCAGAGATATTGTAAGTAAAACTGTTAGAGACAAAGGAAGTCATCCAAACATCTTCTAAACATTAGCCCCATGAAGCGGTATCCAAGGGTACAGACCAAGGGCCACCCCTAAAGGGACCCTCCCCTGACAGCCGCATAACTGGGTGAGTTTCAATGATGTATAAGGCTATAATGCGGGAGGCGGGCAGCCGGCCAGTCGAAGTGGTGATAGGCCCCCTCCGAGCAGTAATGATTTGAAAAACTAAAGGAGATCATGGAGGTCACAAGGTCCTATCATCCCTTCCATTAGTTGAGCCTTTTTATCTGGGACCAGCAGGAGTCAGGACCTCCACTAAGGGGGGTAGTGCTCCCTAACCGCCCGGTACTGGACTGGCCGCCAAATAACCACTAAAAAACAATTGCATACCTTAAGTATCTCTGGTTACCAAATTCGAGCTGTCAAAAACTGATGTTACTATCTAACAAAGAAAAAGTAAAAGAACAGGGAGGGAAGAGAGATGAGAATAAGGAGAGAAGGTAAAGAAAAGTGCAGGTACCTATGTGGATTCCCGATGCGATAGTAGAATGGTCCAAGAGAACCAAAGATTCATTAGACACTCACCAATCGGGAAATAATGCAAGGCTATCTATTACCCAACAATGACATCCCCGTATACCGGGCCCATGGTTCCCAGATTTTGTCAAATTGTGGCGATGTATTCAGGATTTTATGAGAAATCTTTTCCTGGGCCATGATCCAGGAGATCTTACGTTTTTAGCTTGGTGAAATGAGACCGCAGGAGTTTTCCACGCCCGTGAAATTGTTATCTTAGCACCTATGAGGATGAAATGAATAAGGGTCCAGGAGGCTTTATTACAGTCAGGGACCATTTGGTTCAGGTGCGCTATTGCAGGATCTTGTGAAACTGGAATACCTGTGACTTTGCGAATCATATGAAAAATTTTATTCCAGTAGGTCCGGATCTTGGGGCAAGTCCAGAAGATATGGAAAACGGTCCCCAGATTCTCGCACCCCCTGAAGCAGAGGGGAGATGCTTGAGGAAAATACTTTGAGAGGCGAGTAGGTACCAAATAAAACGGGCCATAACCTTTAGACTGGCCTCCCTAAGTATTGTATTATGAACCCCCTTACAAGATCTTTCTAGATTAGAATGTCAAGTTTCCATGTCCCATTCAATATCAAGGTCAAGCTCCCAGCACAGCATGAACGGAGCTTTTTCAGTCGGCTCTGTGAGAATAAATGAGGGAAATGCCCCCTCTCACGTCCCTGGCTGAGGAACACCATTGTTCGGTCAAAGGGTTTGGTGAAGCTGCCTTAATAGAATTTAGAAAATGTACAATCTGGCCATAGTGAAACTGCTCCTCGGGAGGCATCTTGAGCTCCCTCAAGCAGTGTTGAAGTGAAAGGGGACCGCTTGCATTGAAGTAGTGCCCAATACGATATAGTCCTTTCTGCACCCACCACTTAAAGGCTTCTATGTTCATACCTGGGGGGAAGAGTGGATTGTGAAAGAGATGGGACAGGGAAAGCCAGGGTGATGTCAATTTGTTGGTTTTACGCAGGGAGTCGCACAGTCATGGAGTGGGAAAGCGTAGGTGACATATTTCCCGGTTTGGATTTGGGGGGGTCTCCATATCAAGAAGTCTATAGTATTAGGGATTGTTTGTCTCTCCATATTTATCCAGTCTGCTTTAGCCCCAGGAATGTAAATAGTGGAGAACTGTGCTAGTTGGGCCTATTCTGACTCCTAACTGTTGTAATGGCGACTTATCCCTTGTTGAGACCTCTATGCCTGGCCTGTATAAGCAGATATGATCACCGCAGACAGTTCTTATCAGATAGTGACTCACCAATTACCGATTTCTTCCATGAGCGTTTATTCATTGGAATAGCAGGTACAGCATACAACAAATGTGACAGATGGTCGATAGATGGTAACTGCAGGTCAAAACATAGTAATGTGTCCTAGGATGCGAGTGGATTGAGTGAGGCCTTCTAGCATGTAGCCATATTCTTTACCTCATGAGAGAGAGGACACAGGAAGAGGAACTAGAATAGCAGAGTGCACCCGGAACAGGAAGTTACAGAGTAGAGTGAACTAGGAAGAGGAAATTAGCTCACAGAGGATGGGAGGTACACACTAAGAAAATACAATAGAAAGGTGTAATATCCAAAAGAACCACAAGATGGCATTGTAATAACCAACTATAAAAACATTACTATAGCTGCATATTTATGTTACATGCAAATCATGTGACAGAACAGGGCCGCTTGGTAATAATACCAGAAGTTGGGAAGCCCCAGGCCTCCCCTGGATTTAGGTCGGTATAGGGTATGTTTAGAGAAGCGGTGCCCAGATTTCCCCCAGACGAACCGGTTGACTCCGATTTGTAATTTGGCCAATTGGCTTTTCAACACAGGAATGGGGAGTGAACGAAACAAGTATAAAATACATGGCAAAAGTGTCATATTTATAGCATTAATTTGGCCTAGCCAGGACATTTTATACTGGGCCCATTGAGAGAGATCAGAAGTGAGTTTCCTAAATAGAGGGGGATAATTATATCTGTATAGCAGGTCGATTGACGGAGTGAGCTGGATACCTAGATAAGGAATGGAGGTGGTCCTCCAGTTGAAGGAAAAGCGTTCCCTCGGGAGGTCCACCTCCTTCTGTGGGGTGGATATGTTCAGGGCTAACGTTTTGGACATGTTGACCTGAAGACCGGAAACTTCCCCGAACTCTGAAAGGAGGCTGAATATTGTAGGGGTAGATATCAGGGGGAGGTTCTAAAAAGGAGGGCATCGTCCACGAAGAGCGCACACTTATGAGTAAGAGGGCCGCATCGCACTCCATGTATGTTTGAGTTGTTCCAAATCCCTATTGCCAGGACTTCACTCACTAATGCAAATAACAAAGGAGATAGTGGGCACCCCTGTCTTGTTCCTCTATGGGGAAGGGTTCAGAGTAGTGTCCACATAATTTAATCCTGGCCATCGGGAGGGAATATAGTGATTTCAAGGTGTTGAGAAAATTAGGCCCGAAACCCCATTTCTCAATGACTGCGAAGAGAATGACCACGAAACTGTGTTGAAGGCCTTCTGCAAGTCTAAAGAGAGCAGGAAGCCCTCTTGGGGGTTCCCTCCATCCCAACCTGATCTCATAAGGGAGATAATATCGGCCGCCCTCCTAACCTGATCCGGACCCTGCCTTCTTGGGATAAAACCAACCTGGTCTTTATGCACATAGGAGCCGATGAAGCTGGCCAACCTGTTCGAGATAATTTTAGTCATAATTTTCAGGTCCACACTCAACGAGATATAGGCCTATAGTCGCTAACTTCACTGGGATCTTTCTCTGGTTTTGGAATGACTCAAATAAAGGCTAGGTTTGCATTGGTTTCAATGGGTTTCCCACTCTGCAGAGGACTATAAAACCGGACCAGGTAGGGAGAGAGAACCTCCTGAAAAGTTTTGTAGTATAGGGAGGAGAATCCATCAGGCCCTGGGCCAGAGCCATTGTGCAAGTTTTTGATTACCTCCCTGACCTCAGCCTCTGAAAAAGGGGACTCCAAAGCATCCCGATGTGCAATTGAGAGGGAGGGAAGGGTGGTCTTGTGAAGGAAGTCCTCCAGATTTTGAGGAGACTCCAGGTCTTTTTTTTTTTTTTTTTTTTTTTTTTTTTAGAGTAAAGCTGCTTATAGAACTTAAGGAAAGTATCTAAAGTCTTTTTGGGGCTCTGGGACAGCTGTCCGGAGAGGGTTTTAACTTTTGGCATGGAGTACGTATGTGCCCTAGAAGACAATCTGCGCAAGGAGGGGCCAATTTGATCTTATGCTAGGTAATTACGGCCTCTAGCCCATGCTGCCTGCTTTTCAGAGTTTGAGGTGAGTGCCAGGTTCAAGGCCAATCTGGCAGCATCTAATAAAGCCAGGGAGAGGGGGGTGGGGTTTCTTTTATGCTGTTTGGAAGCAAGGCTGAATTCCATTTCAAGATTTAGTATGTCTGCCTGGCGTTCCCGTTTAAGACGGGAGGACAGCTGAATGATCTTCCCTCTCAAAACCGCCTTTTGGGCTCCCCAGAGTCTCTGGGGTGGTCCCCACCGTATCGTTTAGTAAAAAATATTCACGCAGCTCCTTTTCGAGGAGTGTACAGTGAACCGGGTTAGAGGACAGATTCATTCAGTCGCCAAGGTTCCTTTCATCAAATTTGGGTCTTCCTCCGGGGCATTGCAGGCTCTACTAGGGGCCGTTCAGACGCTGTCCGAGCAGGGGGTAATTGTGCCAGTCCCCCCTGCAGAAAGGTTCAGAGGTTTCTACTCAAATCTTTGTGGTGCCGAAGAAGGGTGGAGTCAGACCGGTTCTGGACCTGAAGGCGCTCAATCACTTTGTGAGAGCTCGAAAATTCAGGATGGAGTCAGTCCGCTCGGTAGTGGCCGCCCTACACCAGGGGGATTTTCTGGCATCCCTGGACATCAGGGATGTGTATCTCCACGTGCCCATTTGTGTGCAAAACCAGCGCTTCCTGCACTTTGCGGAAGGGGATCTCCATTACCAATTTGTGGCACTCTCCTTCGGCCTGGCCTCTGCCCCCCGGGTCTTCACCAAGCTGTTGGCTCTGGTGCTGGCTCTGTTGAGACAGAGAGGCATTGCGGTGGTAGCTTACTTAGACAATCTGCTCCTGCGAGCAGAGTCGGCTCCGGCTCTGGTGGACAATGTGGCGATCACCCTGGCCTCCCCGAGGGACTTCGGATGGTTGATCAATCTGCAGAAGTCGTCACTGACCCCATTCTGTCGCCTAGAATATCTGGGCCCGATATTGGACACAGAGCAGGCGAAGGTGTTCCTACCTCCGGCCAAGTTGCTGATGCTCCAAACAGCGGTGCAAACTCTGTTGTCACGACGGTGGTCCTCTTTATGTTTCTGCATGCGGGTGTTGGGGCTCATGGTCTTGGCCTTCGAGGCGATTCCGTATGCCCAGAGTCACACCCGGCTCCTGCAGCGGGCCCTCCTACGGTGGGACAAGTTCCCCTTGTCCATGGATCAGCTGATCAGGTTGGATCATCAGACCAGGGGGTCGTTGCCCTGGTGGCTTCGGGCCCTGGCGCTGACCTTGGGGAAGTCTTTTCTCCCTCTGAGATGCTCAATAGTCACGACGGACGCCAGCCTGTCGGGCTGGGGAGGAGTCCTGGGGCAACTATCTGCCCAGGGCCCTTGGTCGGCACAGGAATCTCGCCTTCCGATCAATGTGTTTGAGCTGCGGGCGATCAGACTTTGCCTCTCCCACTGGTCGAGGAGGCTACGCGGTCTCCCGGTTCGGGTTCAGTCAGACAACGCCACAGCGGTGGCATACGTGAACCATCACGGCGGGACAAGAAGCTCGGTGGCAGCCATGGAAGCGGCCCACATTCTGAGGTGGGCAGAGCTTCACGTGCCGGCAATCTCTGCCGTCCACATTCCGGGCGTAGAAAATTGGCAGGCGGACTTTCTCAGTCGCCAGATGCTGGACCGCGGGGAATGGTCCCTGCATCCAGAGGTGTTCCGCCTGATTTGCCAAAGGTGGCACATGCCAGATTTGGACCTACTGGCGTCCAGATTCAATCACAAGATGCAGACCTTCGTGAGCAGGATGAGGGATCCGCTGGCGGTGGCCACGGATGCCCTGGTGGCCCCATGGTCTCTTTACCGGCTTCTGTATGCCTTTCCCCCTCTCAAGCTTCTACCGCGACTGTTGCGCAGGATAAAAGTAGAGGGAATCCTGACCATCCTGGTGGCTCTGGATTGGCCTCGGCGCCCTTGGTACGCCGACTTGGTGCGGATGGTAGCTGATGTTCCCTGGCAGCTTCCGCTTCACGAAGGTCTGCTGTCGCAGGGGCCCGTCCTGCACCCTGCTTTACACTCGCTGACTTTGACGGCCTGGCTATTGAGTCCCAGGTGCTGAGGGATAAGGGGGGTCTCTGAGTCAGTGATCCCCACCATGCTTAAGGCGCGTAAGTGTACTTTGCGCAAGATTTATCATAGCACCTGGAAGGCTTATATTGCCTGGTGCCAAGCAGGGGGTTGGAGTCCCCGTTCCTTCTCAGTGTCTAAGGTGCTGGCTTTCCTTCAGCAAGGCCTGGATCACAAGTTGGCATTGAGTACACTCAAGGGTCAGATTTCTGCTCTGGCGATTCTGTTTCAGCGTGCATTGGCGACACATTCTTTTATTCGTACATTTGTACAGGGTGTACGTCATGTGACTCCACAGGTACGGTCGCCTTTGGCACCGTGGGATTTGAACTTGGTGCTTTCGGTACTGCAGATGCCGCCATATGAACGAATCGGGGATATCCCCTTACATCTGCTGTCACAAAAGGTGGCCTTTTTGGCGGCCATTACATCCGCTAGGCGGGTGTCAGAATTGGCGGCTTTGTCATGTAGGTCTTCCTACTTGGTCCTACATAGGGATAAGGCGGTGCTATGCCCTTCCCCTTCTTTCGTACCGAAGGTGGTTTCCTCTTTTCACATTGAGGACATTGTCCTCCCTTCCTTGTGCCCGCGCCCATCGCACCCTAAGGAGATTGCCTTGCACTCCCTGGACGTAGTGAGGGCCCTGCGGTGGATTTGTCCGCTACGGCTCCCTTCCGGAGATCGGATCCGCAGTTTGTGCTGACAGAAGGTCCGCGCAAAGGTTTGGCCGCCTCGTCTGCTACTGTATCCCGTTGGATCAGACAAACTGTGACCCATGCGTTTGCTGTCCAGGGGGCAAGAGCCCCCTTTTCCGGTCACTGCTCATTCCACCAGGGCCATTAGCACTTCCTGGGCTTTTCGACACCAAGCTTTGGTGTCTCAGGTGTGCAAGGGGCAAGTTTTACAAAGTTGATGTGTCAGCATCTGCGGATGCTGCTTTTGGCCGTAAAGTCTTGCAGGCATCGGTGTAGGCGCGGCTGGTGCCTCCCGCGAGTCTGTTGGGTACAGTTGTTATTGTTTACCCACCCTTCTTGTTTGACACTGCTTTGGGACATCCCCACGTGTCATGAATAAGAGGCTGCATCTGTCATGGAACGTAAGAGAAAACGGGATTTTTTGTCTTACCGTAAAATCCTTTTCTCTGAGTTCATTGACAGACGCAGCACCCACCCCTCTGTGCTTGAGTTGCACTGCTTGTTCTGGACTGGTGTGCCTTGCAGGGCGGAGGGGTTATACACTGAGGACGGCCCCCTGGGAGGGGCCAGCCTTGCCTGTCTACTCCTGGTAAAAGGTGCATAACCCACGTGTCGTGAATAAGAGGCTGCGTCTGTCAATGAACTCAGAGAAAATGATTTTACGGTAAGTCAAAAAATCCAGTTTTTGTATTGGAAGGACAGGCGGAATGGGAAAGCCCACCAATATTTTACATTCTTTTTGGTAAGGACCGTCAGGAGGGGTTTAAGGGATCGCCTTTTCTGGATGGTGGTCTGTGAAATGTCTGCAAATAATTGCACTGGATGTCCCTGAATGTTGATGTTTTCAGCACTGTGGGACCTTCTCATAATTTCTTCTTTAACCCCATAATGGTGTGGTTTAACAATAATATCCCTTGGCAGGCCTTGGTGGTTGCAGAGCTCTATGAGCCCTGTCTAATTCAAGCTTTTGGTTTGTAATATCCGGTATTAAGCTTTTAATAAGTGCTGTAACTGCTCCATTTACATCGGAAACTGATTCTGGGAGGCCTCTGATTCTAAAATTTGCCCTCCGGCTCCTATTCTCAAGGTCCTCAATTTTCGCTAGGGCAGAATCCAGTTAGTCCTATAAGGTTTGGATACAGACAGTATTCTGATTAGCACGGGCTATCGTGTTGTCTACTGCCTTTTCTATAGCGTCCATTTGCGCCCCTAGGCTCTGCAGGCCTGCCTTGATAGAGGAAGTTATCTGTGAAGCTGTTTGCGCAAGGCCGGAGGCCAGCATCTCCGAAAACTTTTGGAGGAGCAGGTTTAGTTCTGGTTGATTATGCTGCGGCAAAGGAGATGCTTGTGGGCTGATGAGAAGGCCGCTCGGAGTGTCGAGGGACGGGGAGGTTAACATGGGAGAGTTCAGCATTTCCTCCATTGTCCTCCCCATGAGCGATTCAGTAGAGGCCGGGGATAACAGTTGGTTTGACATAGTACTCACGGGTGGTCTAAGATGAGTCTCCCTGGGAAGCTGGGGTGAGGGGGGAGTCAGCAATGGATCCTTCTAGGGCTGCCACACTACCTGGATCAGGGGCGGTTGCCATCTTATCGGGCTCCTATGGCTGTTTCTCAAATAGAACCTGACGGTGCACTTCTTTTCTGATGCGGGACCCAGACATACGATGGGCCACTAAATGTCAAAGTGCTGGGCCTGTAGGCGGGAGGGCTCCCCTTGTGAAGAGTGCTGTGTAGGGCTTTAAGGTTAAAGCCGTTGTCTCCCCTGGAAATCAGGGGTGAGGTATGAGCCCATTAAACTTGGTCAATCCCGCTATCAGGGCATCAAAGTGGGGTCCTGTGTTGTCCCTCTGAATGTCGTGGCAGGGGGTGACTCCCTGTCTAGATAATGCCAGGCCCAAGATGCGGCCTCTAGTAGGCGGCAGGCAGAAGCCGTTTGCGGGCTATCCAGAGGCCCCTGAGGGGGCGAGCTCAAGCAGGGGCTAACTAGCCGGATATTCCCCTTAGGATGCGGTGCAGGGTATTACCACTTACCCTCTGAGGACCGTTTCTGATGAGAGCTCTGTCCCTGGGATAAGGAAGGAGTAGGCAGGCTGCTTGCAGGCCTAAGCCGTGGCCTCGCCTAGACGATCGGGGCCGGCAGCGGGATACGTGGAGCTGCGGTCGGGACACAAAGCTTTCAAAGATGCCCCTATGTCTGCTTCGTCCCTTGGGGGGGGTCGTCTGCTGGGGTCGAACAGGCCGAGGAGAGACGGAGCTCCGGAGTTAAGCTTCCATACCAGACGCTCCGCACATGTGCACTCCGTACATCCGGAATTTTAACAGATCTGGGTAAATGGCCAATCACAGCGGCCTTTTACCACGTGATTGCTCCGTCTAATGACTGAGTGATCGCTATGTCAACAAACCGGCATCATGTCCAATTCAGCTCTCTCCTCACACCAATACAGCATGAGAGGAGGGGACACTATGCAGCAGCGTGAGACAACTGCATCACCATGCCATCACAGTACTCATCGGGGCCATTTCAGTGCCCCTACAGTTGAGCAGTGGTCCTCAACCTTTTTGGCACCAGGGACTGGTTTCACGACATCCAATTTTCCCAGGAACTGTGATTGGGTGGGTTGGTTGTGGTGGACGGGTCAGGGGATGGGAGTCTGTCCACAACCCCCCCTTACAGCACATTTCCCACTTTACATCATAGTTTCCCCCTTTAAAGCGTTCCCACAGTATCCTTAGTTCCCCTTTCCCCTGTAAAGGGGGCACTGTGATATAAAGGGGGGCAGCACTGTAATGATTACAGTGCAGTCACCTTTATATTACACTGCCCCTAGCAATCACCGCCTCCTCCATCAGTGCCGCTGCAGTCTGCCCCCTTCTTTCTCCTATAACATCACGCTTCCTCATGCCAATCTCTGCCTCCCCTGCACAGGACTCCTACCTTTTGGCAGGACAGAGGCTTTTATCAGTCCGTGTGTCCTCTTCTGGCTCCCCTGTCCACCCGACTGACAATGTCATCCTATTAGCAGGGCAGGAGGAGCTCTTCATTCTGATCTGCAGCTCTTCCTGCCCTGCTGATAGGATGACATCGGGCGGAGGAGCTGGGAGAGGACACATGGGCATGGCCGCACAGCAGGAGGTGAATGGCGACCGCGACCTTTAATAGTCCTGTGTGGACCGTGGTCCCCAATCACCTCCTTCTGTGTGGCACAGTCATCAACAGGCTACAGACCAGCACCAGTATGGGGGTTGGGGGACCCCTACTCTACAGGTTCATTGAACACTACCAAACAAAACGTTTTCTGCATCTCCCTGCTCTATGCACCTGGTTGCTAAGAGCCACATGGAACTTTCATCTTTGATCTGTTCTTGCTGTGTGCCTATGGCTTCCCTACTTTTGCGAGTACTCAGAGACTCTCCGCGTAACTGTTAACATTGCTCATCTACACTGCGGATGTAGTATGTTTGATTCTAGACATGGGAGGATCCGTCCCACTGTACTTGGTGCCCCCAGCTCACTTTCCACTAATGGTTTCAGGATTGTTTGCGTACATAGTTAAATAGGTTGAAAAAAGACACACAAGTCCATCCAGTTCAACCAATAGAAGGGAAAAAAAATGTATACAATCCTATACCCGTAGTTGATCCAGAGGGAGGTGATAAACCCAATAAAGCAATATCCAATTTGCTGCAGCAGGGGAAAAAAGATCCTTCCTGATCCCCCAAGAGGCAATCGGATATTCTCTTGATCAACTTTACCTATAAATATTACTATCCAGTTATATTATGTATGAATCCAGCCTCTTTTTAAAACCATATGCAGGCGGTCCCCTAGTTACAAACAACCGACTTACAAACAACTCCTACTTACAAACGGGGGTAGACAACAGGAAGTGAGAGGATATCTACCCCTAGGAAGGGAAATTCACTCCTTTTAAGAGTTATTATGGAAAAAGGTGTCTCCATTGAAGCTTTATCACCAAAGTTTGTTTCCAAAACAACCCAAAATTATCAAAATTTAGTTATCATTGGGATAGAGGAAGTGAGGTGAAATCATCTGAACAGAAACAGACCGCAAAACAAACATTACAGAGTTGTTATCCCTTCCCTATGTTATCCAAAAAGCTTAAAAATAGTTTTTTTGGCTGAAGCTACACTTACAAAATGTACCTGTTCCGACAAACAAATTAAACTTAAGAACAAAGGTACAGACCCTATCATGTTTGTAACCAGGGGACTGCCTGTACTGTACTGAGCTAAACAGAACCAGCTTTTGAGGGAGTCTATTCCACATTTTCACAACTCTTACTGTAAAGAAGCCTTTCCATATTTGGAGGTTAAATCACTTTTCCTCAAGATGCAAAGATCTGTGAAGACCTAAAAGTAAATGACTCCACGTCAAGTTCACTATATAGACCACTTGTGTATTTATACTTGTTGATGATACCCCCCTTTAATCTCCTCAAGAGAATAAGTTCAGGTCAGCTAATTTTTCCTCATAGCTGAGCTCCTCCATGCCTCTTATCAGTTTGATTGCTCTTCTCTGCACTCTCTGATTCCCCCATCATATCATGTCTTTTTTTTTTTTTTTGAACTAGTGCCTAAAACTGAACTGCATATTCTAGATGCGGTCTTTCTAGTTATTTGTACAGGGGCAAATGAGCCTTCTCTCTTTCTGGAGTCTATTCCTCTCAATACAAAGGATTTTGCTTACTTTTGAAACCGTAGCTTGGCATTGCATGCTATTATGCCTATAATCTACCACAACACCCAGATCCTTTTCCACCATTGATTCTCCCAGCTGTTCGAACATGTATGTTGTATGCATGTTTTTAGCCCCCAAGTGCATAACTACATTTATCAACCTTAAAATAGAGGTCCAGCCTAACACTGAAATCCCTGCATCTACAGACAACTACAATCTAACACTAACCTATCTAGCCCTGTAAAGACCGGAGGGCTTCAAAATAGGTATGTATACCGATTTCTTCTTTACAGGGTTAGTGTTAGATCGTAGATGTCTGTAGATGCAGGGTTTTTAGTGTTGGATGGACTTCTACTTTAAACCTATTTGGCACATAGTTGCCCAAGTGCATTGAGGTCTGCTTGTAAGTTGGAGACATTTGCTAAGGAAGTTATTCCACTGCATAGCTTTGTGCCATCTGCAAAGACTGAAATGGCACTTTTAACCCCAGACCCTAACTACATCAGTTATAAATATGTTAAAAAGTAAGCTCTAATGAGCAGGGCTCTCTAATTCCTCCTGTATTGATATGTTTAGTAACTACTGTCTGCCCTCATGTTGTAAAGCACTGCACAAACTCTTGACGCTATATAAATCCTGTATAGTAATATAATAATTATGATAAGGTTTCCAACACTGTTGTCAACTTGAGTCAACTCTGCTTCATAAGTTTCTTCCCTCTTTGAGATCCACTTTGGCTCATTTGTGTGCGACTAGGTCCTCTGTCCTTCTGGATGAGTTTTTTTACTATGGCCGTGCCAATCTTTAACCCAAATTACCCAGTTGTTTGCTGACTAATCACAGAGGCCACAAATGTGCAACCTTGGTCTCCAGCAGATTGTGTCTAATTTTCCCATATCATTTCTGTATAAAATCAATCAGCGCAAATATATAAAATATCAGCAGCTGAACACATAGGGCTAACGCAATAAAAATCCCTTAAACCGAATCATACAGTAAAAATGTGCAGCTCTCAGAACAAATTCATCTAATAAGTTTTATAGTTCATATAAAGTGTAGAAGATGTGCATATGATGTGCAAAGGTGCTCAACAATCCACCACCACTGACTCAAGCCGCTCACCTTCCTCATAGGATCCTCACTACAAGGGTCACATGCGCCTCTGCCTTTATTTGGGAAAAGACCTAAAACCTCAGCAGGAGTGTAGGAAATTTCCCAAGATATCCCTCAGCATTCATATAGATTGGATTAATGGAACTCATCATGCTCTGCATCCTGTCTGTTGGAACTAAAGGTTTTGCCCTCCCCTCTGTCATTTATTGTGATGGGTGACCTCACTGACAAATAGAGAGGCTCAAGATACAAGAGGACCAAACTCGTCTTGCATGTAAAAGATCTTGAATGTTTTGAGGAGAATTGAGTTCCATTAATCCAATCTATATGAATACTGAGGGATATCTTGGGAAATTTGTTACACTCCTGCTGAGGTTTTATGTCTTTTCCTGAATAAAAGAGGAGGCGCATGTGATCCTCGTAGTAGGGATCCTATGAGGAAGGTGAGTGGCTGAGTCATTGGTGGTAGATTGTTGAGCACCTTTGCACCTGTGGGAGTCGTTTATGCACATCATATGCACATCTTCTGCACTTTATATGGACTATAAAACTTATTAGATGAATTAGTTCTTTCTGAGCTCTGCACATTTTTACTGCATGGTTCTAATTTACCCATGACAGCTTATGAGCCATCCGCTGCAAAGACTCTGATTCTGAGCCACTCAAATACTTTGTTGATGAGCTTACCCCTAAAGAGACAAAGTCTACTGCTAATCACCCAAGTTACTAGTTACAAGTTTAAGGCCTTTGTTTCTGCTTGTGCTGTTTCAGATCTTGGACTGTAAAATCCCTTAAGCTGCAAAGACTCTATTCGCAGTCCACTGATATGTGGTTGTACGTCTTTCCAGAGCTATGTTCTCAATGGTCTGTCATGCCCTGCACCTGATTCTGGCTGTTTAACTAGGTCTTTTTATTCAAAACCCCTAAAAACCATCATGTGGTGCAACTAGCTGTAACCTTAAATTTGAACCGTGATGGTTTGCTGGAAGCTTCCCATCTTGCCTCTCATGTGTGCCCCCTGTTGGTGCATATGAATAGAGCGCTTTAGTTGAAATGCTGGACTGCAGAACTTTCTTGCAAGAAGAGTTTGATCCCCATGACCTTTTGTAAGAAAACTTCTTTGGACAGACTCTTGAGAGCTACTGGTGGCAAGAACACTGTTCTTCCCTAATAGAAGGAACCCAAAGAGCAGACGGCAATGTAGTTTCCGTGCTCCCATTATCCAGCCCTTTCTTTCCTCCAATCTCTCCTCTTCATAAAGGACCTTTTCTTAATCGTTCATTGACAGACGCAGCCTCTCATTCTTGACATGTGGGGTTTATGCAGCTTTCACTAGGAGTGGACAAGGCAGAACGAAGTTCAACTCAAAGCAAGCACAGCCCCTCCCAGGGGGCAGTCCTCACTTGCATAACCCCCTCCAGCCCTGCTTCAGCAAACCAGTTTTTTATGCCTAGTGCAAGGACGGCTGGGGAGGGATCCTGGAGCGGTTGTCGACCCAGGGCCATTGGTCTCCGGAAGAGTCCTGTCTCCCAATCAATGTGCTGGAACTGCGGGCGATCAGGCTTTGCATATCCCACTGGTCGGGGAGGCTGCACGGGCGTCCTGTTCGGGTCCAGTCAGACAACGCCACAGCAGTGGCTTATGTGAACCATCAGGGCGTTACGAGAAGCACGGAAGCAGCGGCAGAAGTGGCCCACATTCTACGGTGGGCAGAGCTTCACGTGCTGGCAATCTCCACTGTTCACATCCCGGACTTAGAGAACTGGCAGGCGGACTATCTCCGTCGCCAGAAGCTGGATCAGGGAGAGTGGTCCCTTCATCCAGAGGTGTTGCGCCAGATTTTTCAGAGGTGGGGCAAGCCAGATGTGGATCTCCTGGCGCCCCGGCTCAACCGGAAGGTGCAGGCCTTCGTGAGCAGAACAAGGGATCCGCTGGCAGACGCGGCGAACGCCCTCATGGCTCCGTGGTCTCGGCACTGGCTGCTTTATGCCTTCCCTCCACTTCCGTTACTTTCGTGCCTGCTGCGCAGGGTAGAGGCGGAAGGGATCCCAACCATTCTGGTAGCGCCAGATTGGCCTCGGCGTCCTTGGTACGCCGATGTGGTGCGGATGGTGGTCGACGTCCCCTGGCGGCTCCCGCTTTGCGAGGACTTGCTCTCTCAGGGGCCCATCTTGCACCCTGCTTTACCCTCGCTGGCTTTAATGGCCTGGCTATTGAGTCCCAGGTGTTAAATGATAGGGGATTCTCTGAGTCAGTCATTCCCACTATGCTCAAGGCACGCAAGGCCACTTCACGAAAGATATATTACCGCACTTGGAAGGCCTACATTGCTTGGTGCGAGGCGGGGGGTTGGAACCCCCGTGCTTTTTCGGTGGCTGGGGTGCTGGCCTTCCTTCAGCAAGGCCTAGATCACAAGCTGGCATTGAGCACGATTAAGGGGCAGATTTCTGCCCTGGCAATTCTTTTTCAGCATCCCTTGGCGACACATTCCCTGATTCGTACCTTTGTCCAGGGGGTTTGTCATGTCTCCCCCCAGGTTTGGTCGTCTTTGGCGCCGTGGGACCTTAATCTGGTCCTTTCTGTGTTACAGAAGCCACCTTTCGAAAATATCAGGGAAATCTCCCTGCAACTGCTTTCGCAGAAAGTGGCCTTTCTGGTGGCAATAACATCCGCTAGGCTGGTGTCTGAGCTGGCGGCTCTGTCCTGTAGGTCCCCGTACTTGGTCCTGCACAGGGACAAGGCGGTCTTGTGCCCCTCTCCCTCCTTCTTACCGAAGCTGGTATCTTCGTTTCACATCAATGAGGACATTGTCCTTCCTTCGCTGTGTCCGTCCATCTCATCCTAAGGAGGTTGCCTTGCACTCCCTGGATGTGGTTAGGGCGTTGCGAGTGTATCTGGCAGCCACGGCCTCGTTTCGGAGGTCCGATTCGGTTTTTGTCGCGGTGGATGGTCCGTGTAAGGGACTGGCGGCCTCGTCTGCCACCATTTCACGTTGGATACGTCAGACGGTGACCTGTGCGTATGCTGTTCGGGGCCAAGAGCCCCCCTTTCTGGTCACAGCTCACTCTACTAGGGCGAGTAGTACTTCCTGGGCTTTCCGACACCAGGCGTTGGTTTCTCAGGTGTGCAAGGCGGCCAGTTGGACCTCGGTGCACACTTTTTCGAAGTTTTACAGAGTTGATGTTGCAGCTTCTTCTGATGCTGCTTTCAGCCGCAAGGTTTTGCAGGCTGTGGTGTGAGGCGCGTCTGGCACCTCCCCGGAGAACTCTTTTATTGGGCACTGTTCTTGTTGCCCACCCCTCATTGTGACACTGCTTTGGGACATCCCCACATGTCAAGAATGCGAGGCTGCGTCTGTCAAATGATTGAGAAAATAGGATTTTTTGACTTACCGTAAAATCCCTTTCTCTGAGTTCATTGACAGACGCAGCACCCTGCGTCGGAGCGTAAGAACTGTACACCCCTACAGGGTTTCGTCACAGTGTTACTCCCCACCCGTTGTTCTTGTCACGGGTTATTTTCTCAAGAGGCCCCTCCACGGTCTGCGCGGAGTGTGGTGTCGGACGTTTTGGAACGCCGACTTTCGTCGTAGTCTTCTTCGACGTTGTAGTTGAGACATTTTGAAGCTTTTTCACACGTGGCTCCAGGTTGACCGGCGGAACGTG
>BLSH010340992.1:999229-1013579 GCA_018402905.1 Glandirana rugosa | reverse complement strand
AACTACTACTTTTGACTGTTTCAGATTTGAGTATCTCTTTAATTTTGACAACACTTTTGAAATACATGATGATATAGAAGTACTAAAACGTATGGGTATGGCTTGTGGACTTGAGACTGGCAGCTGTTCGGCAGAAGATCTGAAGTTGGCGCGGAGCTTAGTGCCAAAAGCTTTGGAACCATATGTGACAGGTTAGATTTTGTTTTTATTAAGTTCTGTTTTGTGTAAGTCTTGTGCAAAATATTAAAACAAACCTCAGCAAACCTGAAATCTTCTTAGGATGGATGCCTACTTGTTGAGACATAAAATTAGTTTTGTATTCTGATATAGGTAAATATCAATAGATTTATTGCTTGCTTATTATCTTGTACCAACAATAGGACCATGTTGATACATTGCCGGTCTTGCATTTGTTAAATGAGTTATACTTCTTTGAAGGAAATAGTTT
Source organism: Glandirana rugosa (assembly GCA_018402905.1). NCBI lineage: Eukaryota > Metazoa > Chordata > Amphibia > Anura > Ranidae > Glandirana > Glandirana rugosa. The sequence goes on along the minus strand of BLSH010340992.1, from coordinate 1,013,131 downwards.
CTTCGGTTGTTGAGCTTGAAAATTAAACTGTATGCATAAAAATATTATTTCTCATCCTTTGTACACAGGAAGCTTTTAACCTCCTGCTTTGTACTGCTGTGTACAGGAGGTTTGGATACTGCCAGACAAAGCATATGTATACCAGCACAGGATAATAATCCTTCCTAATTCCAGCATGCCTTGTGTGTGTTTGGGTTTTTTTTTTTTTTTTTTTTTTATTGCTAGTGTCCTAGGAAATCTGCTGGTTTTAAACACCAACTTGTGGTTTATTGACACTTTATTTTTCTTTAATCAAGAGATTCCTTTACATCACTGCTAGAGCCTTCTCTTTATATGCAACTCCTCATTGTAGTCATCATCGTCCTGCATTTTGGAGCACAGCTTCCGGACCTCACTGAATTTGGACATTCCAATGAAAGCCTAGAACTAAACTTTAGCCAGTGGGTTCGACATAGGGCACTTTGCAAACTCTGACCTGATAAGTTAGCTGAGGGGTACTTTACAGATCAGAGCCACTGGCGTTGCTTCATCACTTTCCCCCGACTCAGTAAGTAGGCTGCTCACTCCTGAGTGAAGGGGGGGGGGGTGGGATTTCATGGGCTCCCTCATTTAATTAGGTTCATTTCAGAGGGGAGCACTGGTGTCCCCTTTTAGGTGGGGTGTTGTATGCGCTCTTTCCTGCCACGCAACATCAAGGAAGCCTCTCTCCACTGTTGTTTCTGCTAACAAAGTGTCAGGTTAGAATCTCGCTTGTTACCAGTTGTCTTGGCTTCTTCAGTACTTGAGGCATGGCCTTTACCCCTGATTCTCTACACCAGTGGTTCTCAACTCTGGTCCTCGGGACCCCCCAACAGGCCAGGTTTGCAGGATAACTGAAATACATCACAGGTGATATAATTTCCTGCTCAGTGATTGCAGTGTTCTAGTCTGCATCTCCCCAAGGTAATACTTAAAATCTGGCCTGTTGGTGGGTCCCGAGGACCGGAGTTGAGAACCACCGCTCTGCACTCACTAGTGGCCACAGGGTTAAAATTTGTCTGATCCATGACATAGGGAGAATGTTTGGGAGTGGTTCTACTGTATCGGGTGCAGCCAGCTCACATTCGAATGGCTCTAGGACTGCCCAAAGTGCCTATGATGGTGCTGGCACTTGCAGCCTGAAATTCTCTGCTCTGTCTGTTCCATCCTCAGAGTCCTTTTTGGATTAGTCACGTGTGGATGGACCCCTCTCTTTTAAGCAGAGGTTTATACCACAGTCATGCACGACTTTAATCACCCAATTATTTGTTGATTTTGATGCCATAGACCACAAGTGTGTTCCCTTGATCTCTCCTTACTTGTATGGTTTGCCCACATTCTTAGTGGCTTCCCAACCATCGGTCGCAGAGATGTCCTTTGCTTACCTCTGAGGAAATGTAGCCTACCGCTTTGACTCCCAAATTATAGATAACTATCGGCTCCTTTTGATACAGTGTCCGCAACTCTGAAGCTAGAGGATCAGCCTGTTGCATCCACCAGTGCAATTTCCCAGTTTTAGATCTTTTTAACGTTCTCAAGTGCTTGAATTGTGGAACCATTGTGTAAAATAAAAAAAAAAAAAGGGTTTGCTCTACGTGGCTTTTGAGGAACGGCATATTTTCTGACCAGTTCTTGACAACCTCATACAATACTGGTGGCAAAAGCACCCATCTTCCTCTGTGATGAGACCGCCCCACTCATATAAGTGATGGCTCCCCATCCACCTGTAAGGAATGACCCTCAGTCTGACAGAACCTTAGACAAGCCACCTCCTGCATGATGGTGTGTCTCCACTTCCTAGAGTAAGTGGGAGAGGTTTGATCTTTTCAGATGCTTGCTTGGCTTGCTTTTCAGAAGCTTGGTTGCAGGAAGCTGTATCCCAGGGCTACAAAGTGGAGTTTGACTTCAGGTTTCCCCCTTTGTTTATCACCTCCAACCTTCTGTGTCACTGAACAGATAAGATCTCCAGCAAGCCTTCAGTGGTCTATTTGATGAAGGGCTCATTACCTCAGTCTGTGGCAGATTGGTTCCAGGAGTTACACTCCAATCAGTTCCTTGTTCCCAAAGGGGGGGGGGGCATTCACCCCATTCTTTTATCTCAAACCTCTGAAAATCTTTAAGTCTAAAAGTTTGCAGGGAGTTAAACAAAACAAAAAAAACTTAATTTGCTTGCCTTTCACAAGGGCAACTATCACTTCTGTGGACATCAAGGATGCTTACCTACACGTATCTATCTTTTCAGGGCGTCAACCATTTCTTGGATTTGTGTTTGGGCACCTATACCACCAGTTTGTGTCCTTGCCCTTTGGACCTTGTCTGCACCTCAGATATTCATCAAGGTCCTTGGAAGGAAAAAAAAAAAAAATATATATATATATATATATATAACCGGAAGTAATAATAGTTATTGATACCCCTTCCAGGATTCGGTCGGTTTGTACCTAGCTTTAAGCAGGTCAAGTCGTCCCTTGCAAGTTGCACACAAATTGGTCGGACAACCTGACAGAGATCGACCGTCACTCATATAAGACTACCGCACCTTCAGAGGGGCGACAGTCTTTTGTTATCGAGTCGTCCTCAGTATAAGGAACCGAGTTGGGTGATCGACTTACTTTTCTTTTTTATATATATATATATATATATATATATATATATATATATATATTTAAAAAAAAAAAAAAATATATATATATATATATATATATATATATATATATATATATATTTTTTCTTTTCATTCAGCTAGTGGGTTGAGCCAAGGAATATGACTCCTGCTGAGCTATTGTTTTCTGACAGCGGGGAGACTTCCACGCCATCAGAATATACTCACTGCCAGCTAGAGACAGTCCAACAGGCTGGTTAAACACACGTTGAACGTTCCCTGCTGAACTGGACGAATTTCGATCCATGTTTGGCTGGCTTAGGACCTTCCCCATAGTTATTGATAATAATGAAGGCCAGCTGTGGTATTTACAACTCTTGTTTTCTATGACTGCAAACAATTACTCATTTGACTAATCTAAAGCTTAACGTGGAAGGGAACTTCCATCACTAAATTTTACCTATAGGTAAGCCTATAATAAGGCATATCTCCTAAACATGCACCGTTTAGGAGATCTTTACTGTACATGCAGCCAGTGACATCACTCGCACATGCACTCTGAAGGAATGGCCCGTGCCGTTCCTTCAGAGCCCTGTGCCGTGAATGGCGACTACCGCGCCCATGCATGTGAATGACGTCATTGCAGCTCCGTGAACCCAGAAGAAAGGCGGGTGGAGATGGAAGGGGCCTCCAGCGATTAAATCTGTGCTAGAATGCTTCTTTTTCAGGCAAGTTTCACATAATGTGCTAGTATGCGGTGCATACTAGCACATTGACAATACCTTGCAGCTAAGAGCATGTCAGGAGATGCATCCAATTCGCATGTCAGGAGATTGTGACCGGCTCTCTATGGAGCCGGTTCACACATCTCCGCAGCGGCTCCGGTACCAATTGCACAGGAGTCCTGTGTGTCTTCTGGTCTGAATTCAGCCAAAAATTCGGACTGAAATCTGATTTGAAACGGTGAATGGGGATGCATCAGGCCCCTGCTCCGTGCTGCGGTGTGAACCTAGCCTAAGTGTTTTGACACTACAATTTGTATTAAACTTTTCATTAGGTTTATCAGAGGAAGCGTCTGCCAATTCTATTATATCAGTCTTGAGGAACGTCCTTTTAAAGCAGACCTTTCCCTTTAAAGTGGAATTAAACCTTCCTATTCTTTGCAGCTAAGGAAGCTGCTTCTGTTTTCATCTGCAACTGCCATGGTGCTGCACACGTGATCCGTTATGACATCAGCCATTTTATTGGTTTGACAGTTTAGTTGAGGACACAAGCAAATGTGACACTTGCCACTCCCGGCATTCCAGAAACATAACTGTTTTTTGAAACTGTTAAATCAATGGATTTAGTTCCGCTTTGTGATTTACTGCTGTTCATGGGCTCTTGGCTTCAGCAAAATGGCACCCTCCAGCAAGAAGAAACAGAAGCCATGCTGAAGGCAAATTACAGAAAACACTTATTTTGGTAGCATAATTAATAATGTGTAATGTGTGTTCCTTGCGAAAATACATTTATCAAGTTGTTATGGGTAAAGTTCCGCTTTAAGGCATCTCAGTGAGGCTGAAATTCCCATGCTCTGGACCCTAGTTTGAAACAGCAATGTATAGCAGTGCAGTTGTGGTGTTTGGTATTGCGACACCCTATCAAGTTTCAGTGCGGTGCCTGTATTCACAATAGTGTGATCCTGACCTTTAACACTTTCACTGGTACGACCCTACAGAAGTGCCTGCAGGTGGCCAAGTCCGTACGGCGTACGGACCTCTTTCTCCCTCTCCTCTAAGCTCATGGTCACTTCAATGACCATAAACTTATAGCAGAATTGTTCAGACTGCTGAACAATTCTAATACTCTGATCAGCGGATTTCAATCTGCCGGTCAGATTTATTAACCCTAAATGTGACTGCCCCGCACCCCCACTCTCCTTTCCTCTCCCCTTCACCCCCAGCATGGAGTACCCCCCCAACCCCCCGCAAATTCGATTCCCCACAGCTACCATCATAAGCCGGTATCCCTCCTCTGCCACTCCTGCAAGCTTCAGATCCAGTTGTGCCCCCCCTGTCCCCAATCACTCTGATCACCCCCCATACCGGCCCTGCACCCCCTGATCCATCCATGCTGGGAGCGGCATCCCTCCCACAGCCTGCAGCTTCTTCTCTGGCAATCTGACAGGCTGGGGGGCAGAGGGGGGTGGTAAACATGTGTTCACCACCCCTCTCCATGTAGCACAGTGGGCGCAGGCAGCGATCACTATGATCGCTCCTAAATGTCCACTGACAGCTGATAGTAAATCGCGAGTGTTACTATGTATCAGACTGTCATTTTATGAATGAATGGAATCTATGCAGATTCCCTTATTCATTCAAATAAAGTGCTGCAGAGAAAAGAACTGAACCCTTTCTGTCTTAAAAAGAGATGTCGGTCTGCTGATCCCCGCTGAGCAGGCTGATGACAGGTCTGCATACTCTCTCTACTGATGCAAAACGGACACAGCCTGATGTTCTCTGAGATCAGATTGAAACGGACCACCTGTCCATTTCCATCCGATACCATCTGATCCTGTCTGCTAGATGGATGGGGAATGAGATCCCCATCAGTCTGTTTTTATCAGACCGGATGCAGGCAGGTGTGAACAGACACATGTCTATTTACATAAGCCTCTCCATAAAAACAATGGGTGGCCCGGTGGGACCCATCTGGAAAACGGACAGGCAGACCCAATTGGTCTACTTGTGTGAAAAAGGTCTAAAGCCTTGTTCACACAGCGCATACACAGCGTACCTTTACAGGGATGCACAGGTGTTCCCAGCATCTCTATGCAGCCAGTCCCATAGATGTAATTTGGGATGTAGCACCTGCACGAACAGAGCCGCTGCTCCCAATTTTACATCCATGTAGGTCCGCATTCATGTCCCTGAGCTCTCACTGTCTGCGTTCGGGGTCTTGTACCCACACGGATGTCAGATTCTGAACAGCAGCTATGCCTGTGCAGCCATTGCATCCGAATTGACCTAAATGGGTCTGCCTGTATGGGGATGCGTGGAACACCTGTGCGGGGTATAAACGTGGCCCTCCATGGGCGTACACTTTAGTATGCCACATGTGATGCTTTAGTAGTAATTTAGCAGGAATTTTGTAAGTTATGTTGTGTTTGAGTATGATTAATGATTTTAGTGTATTTTTAGCGAAAATATTGTTTTGATAAACATTTGCGCAAATATCGAGGTGCCTTTAAAAATCCGTAGCACCTTATTTTTATTCTACTGGTCATGTGCTTTCAGAAAATATATGGGTATTTTATGAACTCTAAAAGCTGTAAGTGAAAAATGAAACCCTCCAGATTTTTAGGGAAATGTTTGCGTACGTCCGATTTTTATTTTTCAAAAAGGCGCTATTTAAAGTGGTTGTCAGCTCCGGACAACCACTTTAAACTACAGGTAAGCCTATAATAAGGCTTTACCTGTAGGTCCTGGGAATATCTCCTAAACTTGCACAGCTTCGGAGATATTATCTGCATCTGCCGATATCATCGGCACATGCGCACTGAAGAAACAGGTCGCTTGATTCTGTTTCTAAGGGGCAGTGCCGTTACCAACTGCTCCCGCGTGCATGCGTGGGAGTGACGACGTCAGGCTCTGGACAAGCACAGTGCCAGAGCCGCGAACCTGGAAGTAACTTCGGGTGGAAGATGTTGGCCCTGTACTCGGAGTGCTGACTCCGATACAAGGCTTTGTTCTAAGGGAAGTATTTCATAATGAGCTAGTATGTGATGCATACTAGCTCATTATGCCTTTCTTTTGCAGGGTTTTATTTTTTAGAGGCTTTACAACCTCTTTAACCACTTCAGCCGCGGAAGGATTTCACACTTTAGGACCAGAGCACTTTTTGCGATTCGGCACTACGTCGCTTTAACTGTCAATTGCGCGGTCATGCGACGTACCCAAACAAAATTTGCGTCCTTTTTTTCCCACAAATAGAGAATTCTTTTAGTGGTATTTGATCACCTCTGCGTCATTTCTGATTAGTGCTCTAAACAAAAGAGCGACAATTTTGCAAAAAACACATTTCTTACTTTTTGCTAAAAATACAGATCCAAAAAGAAATATAAACATTTTTTTTCATCGGTTTTGGTCGATTTATATTCTTCCTCATATTTTTGGTAAAATAAAAAAATAGCGATCAGCATTTATTGATTGGTTTGCGCAAAAGTTGCCGCGTTTACGGATGATAAGAATTAATTCTGGGGGTTTTTTTTCTGTTTTTTTTTTTACAAGTAATGGCGACGATCTGAGATTTTTAGCGGTACTGCGATATTGCAGCAGACATGTCGGACCATTTTGACACTTTGGACCATTGGCATTTATACAGCGATCAGTGCTATAAAAATGCACAGATTATTGTGTAAATGCCATTGGCAGTGAAGGGGTTAACCTGGAGGGGGCGCTCTAAGGGTTAACTGTGTTCCCTCTTTGTTCTAACTGTATTGGTGCTGGGCTGGCAGGGGGAGGGGAGTGATCACGGATTCCATATACAGGAAGCCTGTGATCACAGCCCTTCTCCCTCTAGAGAATGGAGATCTGTGTTTACTCACACGGACCTCCGTTCTTTCACTGCGGGGGGGGGGGCATCGCGGGTAGCCGGCGGTGATCTAGTCCGCCCTACCCGCTCCCTGGCCCCCCCCGAAACACAGTGAGATCGCCTCCGGCGGCGCACGCTCGCAGTGCGGGATCTTGCAGCTGCTGTCATATGACGGCGGTTTGCGATCTCCAACCACTTTGTTGTCGGTGGTCGGCAAGTGGTTAAAATTTACAAATTATTTATTAACTCAATACATGTTAAGCTTTTATATTTAGAAGGAACTTAGCAGGAGTTTTGTAAAATGTGTTGTGTTTGTATCTGCTAATAATGATTTTAGTGCATTTTTAGCAAAAACATTTCTTTGGTAAACATTTGCGCAAATATCATGGGGCCTTAAAAATCAGTAGCACCTTCTTTTTATTCTACTGGTCCTATGCTTTATGAAAATATATGGTTTGGAGAGTCTTTACAAACTCTCAAAGCTAGTAGGGAACAATGAAAACCTGAAGCTTTTTAGAGAAATGTAGTTATTTACATTTTTGCGTACGTTCAGTTTTCACCATTTTGCAAAAAGTCGTAATTTAAAAATTACAAATATTTTGTTAACTCAATACAGGTTAAGCTTTTATATTTAGTAGGAATTCATCAGGAATGTTGTAAAATTTGCTGTTTATAGCTGCTAAAAAGGATTTTAGAGAATTTTTGGCGAATATATTGTTTTGATAAACCGTTGCGCCAATATCACAGGGCGTTAAAATCAGTAGCACCTTCCTTTTATTCTACAGGCCATGTGCTTTCAGAAAATATATGGTTTGGGGGGTATTTAACAAACTCTGAAAGCTGTAAGGGAAGAATGAAAACCTCCAGATTTTTTGAGAATTTTGGATCTTTACATTTTTGCATATGTTCGATATTCACCATTTCGCAAAAAGGCGCAATCCAAAACGTGTAAATAGGAAGGCTGACCGCAGGTAAGCCTGCATTTGTAGGAGGAGTCTGGTCCTGTTTAATCCAGTCGCCTCCATGTTCTGCAGCGGTTTCCTGTTGACATTTCACACTTCCGGTTCCGGTATTTCGTGACAGTTACTTCAAGGCTGGTACAGCAGGCAGGGGAGCTCTGGGTTTCGGCAACAGGGAGCGGTCTGCAGGTAAGGCGGTCATACATGGCATTGCAGGGGGGCAGCCTGGCATGTTAGACAGCACAGCAGCATGGTCCCTATGTAAGGGGTGCCGCCATCCAATGCTTGCTTTTGCTGCAAATAACTCCACAAAAGCTCTCATGGTGCCTCTCCATGTCCTCTCACAGGGCTGGCACAGCCCCGGCTACTTTTACAGGTGGCGGGGAGAGGTTACTGGCCTCCCCGCTTAGGATCACTACGAGGCATTTATTAGGGGCAAGTAAGAGTCGGGGTCACCTCCTCATGGCGGGGAGCGGGCTCCCCCTGCTGGGCACGAACTTGCATGCTTCTCCATTGTCATCGCAAAGCGATTAGAGTGGGGGTTGTAGTCGGTCGGTGTACTCAGGCACATCTCAGTTGCTTTGTGGCATAGGGGTTCTCTCTTCAGGGTATGGTACTCCATATCATTTCATTGTAGCCTTGGCATATTCCTCCGCCCACATTTAGGGGCCACGGAAGAGGGGTGCGGCAGATACCATTCCTGTTCAGCTCTTCATAGGGGAGACGGTGCATGTTCTGCGTTTCAGGGCTGGTGACGCGCTTGGTTTAGTTAAATTTTTAGCTTGTTGCTTATGTTCTTTTTCCTTAGTCTCTTCAACAGGATGTTAGGCATTTCTCTCTGGATTTCATTGGCTCGGGTCAGTATGTATGGGTGTCATTTCTGTTACACACACACAGTCAGATTCTGTAGTTAGGTGATGGTGTCACATTAGTACTCGTTCGCTACTGGTCACGTCTACAGGTACTAATGGATTGAGCTGATTGTTTTTAATTTGATTGTTGGTGGCAAGTCTGCTCATCTGTTACACATACGTCATACGCTTATTTATTAATTACGTGTACGTTATTTATTTCCGCAGACGCCCAAGTGGCTTGGCTTAGTCCCTCGATCATTGTCGCACATGCCATATGGTTCGCCACGGGTCTATAAGGTTTGTGTCTATATCCATGGGTCTATAAGGTATATGCTTAGATGACTCAGGCGATTCAATGCATCATTAACTTGGGGGAGGGGGCTTTGCTTTCCAAAGCCGACATTTCTGACGCATTCAAGTTACTGACTATTCGGCCTTCTCTTTGCTAGTGGCATGGACTCAAGTGGAGGAATGCATATTATTTCGCCACCGCACTCACGTTTGGATCCAAAAGTAGCCTGTGGCTGTTTGACACTTTTGCTCAAGCTCTTAGTTGGATCTTCATGCACAGAGAGGGTTGTCAGCGGAAATTGGTTTCAGTGGTTTCAGCTCTCAATGTTCCACTAGCAGTTAAGAAGGTGGAAGGACCGGTCAAGGCTCTTCTGTTTTTGGGGATCAAGTTAGACTCCCAATTGATGCAGTCTAGTTTACCAGCAGACAAGTTGGATAGGATCAGAGAGATTCACTCATTCGTGGTTTTGCAGGTGTGTTCCAGGTTAGAGTTGCAGTCGCTGTTGGGCATGTTAAATTTCGCCATGAGGATAATTCCTCAAGGGAGGTCTTTTTGTTTCTAGACTGTTGACGCTCTTATCCTTGGCTACAGATTCAGATTCCTGGATCAAGCTGAATGATGCAGCTTTGGCAGATTTGAACATGTGGGATGAGTTCCTTCAACATTGGAAAGGTGTTTCAATGTTCCTGCAGCATCGGCATTGTCCCCCAGGGTGGTGTCTGATGCGGCAGCTACCATGGGTTAGGAGGCTATTTTTGGAACCCATTGGTTGGCAGGCTCATGGTCAGAGGAGGTCAGGTCAGTCCCAGGGTTCGACACAACTTCAAAATTATTGGAGATTTACCCCATAGTGGCTGCCGCGCAGGCATGGGGTCATTTATGGCCAGGAAACACAGTGATATTTTTCACTGACAATTAGGTGGCAGTAGAGATCATTAACAAAGGCAGGTCCAGTTCTTTAGTGGTCATGTTGTTTGTTCGCAGACTGATTTGGCTCTCCCTGCACTGCAATTTCCATATCAACGGTGTTTTCATTGAAGGTATACCGAACATTGCGGCTGACTTTGTCTCGCTGTAATTCATTATTTTTCCAGCAGGTCCCCGAGGCAGACGGTTGTGCCACCCCATGTCCGACTTATTACCCGTTGAGGATGGATTAGGTGCGTTACAGTCTGGCGCTAGAAGGTTGATCAATAGTTCCCGGTCGGCCAATACAAGGAAGACTTACAACACAGCGTGGGAGGTTTTTCAGTCTTTCTTATCCCAATATCCAGAAGCAGATTAGTATAACATTCAGTACCTATTGGCGTTCATTACTTTTTGCCACTCAGTTAAAACTGTCACACTCTACTACCAAGACCTATCTAGGTGGCATTCAACATTTCATGTCCCTGCAATACCCAAACAGGCCGCCTTTGTTCACAGTGCATCCTATCAAGGCTATCTTAAAGGGGATACAGAAAAACAACCCGCCAGCTGTAATCAGTAGGCTTCGCATTACAGGGCATTTGTTCCGGGGCATGTCGGACATTCTCTCTAATGCACCGTTTGGGCAGCGGCCCAGTTTGGTCATTAAAGCAGCCATTTACCTGGCCTTTTATGGGTTTTTAAGGACTAGTAAATTTTCATGCTCAGGTGCGCAGTCCCGTCCGTTGGCAATCAAGCAATTGACGAGACATCGGGGTCATTTCCGACTGCACCTGGATGTGTGTAAAACTCCGCAGACGGGCTGGTACGGATATCAGGTACTTTGAGACAGGTATGGCCTGGTGTCCGATAAAGGTCTTGAATGCTCCCATGATAGTTAGCTGGGGAACCTGGGGATGGCCACCTGCTACCCTTTCCTAGATCCCCTCTTACGATAGCTCAGTTTAAGCATTTCCGCATCCTTTTGCCCAGGTTAGGCGTGAACCCTAAACACTATACAGGTCACTCATTTAGGATTGGAGCGGCCTCAGTGGCATCTCATCAGGGGATCCCGGTGCATATCATCGAGAAATTAGGCAGGTGGAGTTCATGTTATGCTAGGTATATTCCTGAACCTTGTGTGGAGATGTCTCGGGCTCTAGCCCAGTTGGTGTATTAAGCATGTTATTTGCCATAATAAAGCCTCATTATATGTGTATCCTATCTGTCTTATTTTTGCCCCCTTTAGGTATACTGGCCTCATGACCACGGCACACCACAGGTCACTATTTCATACATGCTGACATTTCCTCATCTGCATCTCATTGACGATTCCGAGTACAAATAGGAAAGCTTGACCGCAGGTCAGCCTGAATTTGTAGGAGTCGTCTGGCCGTATTTAATCCGGCCTCCTCCATGCTCCACAGCGTTTTCCTGTTGACATTTCCCCACCCACCCTTTCCCATCTTTTTCTTGTTACATTTTTCTTATTTTACTCTTGGGTATGCCCCCTTTAAGTATACTGGCCTCGTGACCATGGCTCACCACAGGTCACGATTTCATACATGCTGACATTTTCTTATCTGCATCTCATTGAAGATTCCGAGTACAAATATTGGTTATTTATTAACTCCATACAGGTTAGCGTTTATATTTAGTACTAATTTTATAAAATGTGCTGTTTTAGCTGCTAAAAATGATTTTAGTGTATTTTTAGCGAAAATCATTGGGCCCAAAAAAGTGTCAAAAATGTCCAACATTGTCCGCCCCAATATCACAGTCCCAATAAAAATCGCAGATCGCCGCCATTACTAGTAAAAAAGAAAAGAAAATTGTAAAAACACCAGAAATGAATTCTCATGGTTTGTAAACGCAGCAACTTTAGCGCAAACCAATCAACGCCGATTGCAAGTTTTTTTTTTTCTCCTATGTTCACTGACAGACGCAGCTCTCCATTGACTTGTGGGTTATATGCCAATCCTATTAGGAGTTAACTAGGCAAAGAAGAAAGCAAGCTGGCCCCTCCCAGGGGGCTGTCCTCTCTTCCCATATAATCCCCCTACTCTGCTCAGTACATTAGTTTTAACATGCCTAGTGCAAGGAGTTGACCTGGCTCCCTTATGGTACCTGCGGATAGAATTTTTGCTTCCAATTTTTTATATTTTTCAAGCAAATTGAAGACTACTATCAAGAAGCCGACTGGGGCATAGAGGGTTCCTGCAAAGACCCTGTACTTTCCCCAGTACGGCCATCCGATGCGAGCCAGTCCCAGGATGTTAGTGGGTCCTGCCGCATTGTGCCCGTTCCGTGCGGGTGGCCAGTGGGTGATCCCCACTTCTGCCCAGTGTCCGGATTCGATCTGGTCCAGGGGCCTGTGGCCAGCAGCATTCTTCCCCAGCTGGGGAGAAAAGTCTGCGACCGGGTGGCTACCCGCTGCGCCCTTCAGGAGTGGTGAGTGAGCCCCCTCTGGGGGGGGGGCGCAGGGCGATTTTGTAATTTTAGGCACGGTAGCCGCTGGTGAGGAGGGTCGCTGGGGCTCTCCTGGGTCCCTTCGCTCCTTCCTTGCCATCCCCCCCCGCTTGCACTGTGTGTGCAAACCGCCTAGGCCGCCATGCGGCGATCCGCCGCCATTTTCCCTGGATTTTTTCAGTACCATGCTTGGCGGCCATTTTGCCGGAGCCTCATGTTCAGCAGCCCTTGGCCCTGTAGTGGATGTCTCAGCGGTGGGTGCAGGAAGTGGTGTCCTCCGGGTACAGGATAGAGTTCAGCACTCTACCCCCAGACAGGTTCTTCCCATCAAACTTAAGACTCCCGCATCAATGTCGGGAGGCCCTTTTCGGGGCGGTTCAGCCACTATCGGAACAGGGGGTGATGGTGCCGGTGCCTCAGTCAGAAAGGTTCCACGGTTTCTACTCGAACCTCTTTGTGGTCCCCAAAAAAGGTGGGGGGGGTAAGGCCAGTATTGGACCTGAAGGCGCTAAACTTTTATGTAAAAGCGTGAAAATTCCGGATGGAATCGGTCTGCTCGGTTGTGGCCGCCCGCATCAGGGGGACTTCCTGGCGTCCCTGGACATCAGGGACGCATATCTCCATGTTCCCATTTGTCTCCGACACCAGCGCTTTCTGCGCTTTGCGGTGGGAGATCTCCATTACTAATTTGTGGCTCTGCCCTTCGGTCTGGCCTCGGCTCCTCGGGTCTTCACCAAGCTGGTGGCCCCAGTGCTGGCCCTGCTGAGGCAGAGGGGTATCGCGGTGGTGGCTTACCTGGATGACTTGTTTCTGAGAGCGGAGTCTGCCTCTGCCCTGGAGGAGAGCGTGTCCATCACCATGGCCTCGTTAGAGGACTTCAGTTGGCTGATCAACCTGCAGAAGTCGTCGTTGACCCCGTCCTGTCGCCTGGAATATCTGGGTCTGATTCTGGACACGGAACAGGCGAAGGTGTTCTTACCTCCAGCCAAGTTGCAGTCCCTGCAATCAGCAGTGCGAGCCTTACTGTCTCACCGGCAGTCTTCATTTCGGTTCTGTATGCGGGTACTGGGGCTCATGGTCTCGGCCTTCGAGACAGTACCTTACGCTCAGAGCCACACTCGACTACTTCAGAGAGCGATTCTGTTGGTCAACTTGGATCGTCAGACCAGGGCTTCCCTGACTTGGTGGCTTCGGGCCCCGGTTTTGTCAGGAGATTGCTCCGGTACC
>BLSH010340992.1:976564-987844 GCA_018402905.1 Glandirana rugosa | reverse complement strand
GCTCCTGCCCCCCCCCTTTTTTCTGCCCCACCCCCCCTCCCCCTCTATCCCCGCACCGCACCCTGTCCGCCTGCGCTGTCGTTTTTCGTTTCGCCACCATGCGGCGATCGGCCACCATTTTGCCGTAGACGCAGATATTTCTGGTCTATGGGGCTTTCCCTCTAGCGCTCGGAGCGGCCATTTGCGGTACTGCAAGTATCTGTGCAGGGGATTTCTGCCTCTAGTGTCTAACGGCGGCCATTTTGACCACGTCTATGCAATAACGTGCATACAGCGCTTTCTTTTCTCTCTGGAGCGGTGGTGATCGGACAGCGCAGCTCTCTGGGTCCTCTGGTATCCCTGGCAGCAAAAACAGCAAGTAACAGCTGGGCTCCCCTGTTGGTGCTGGTGGCGGTGGGTGCAGTCCCCCTTTTCCCTGGGGCTCTGTGGGGTGGTGCTGTGCGGTAGTGTGGGGGTGCCTCATCCTCTGTTGGGCCACAGGTGTCACTGAGAGGGGTCTGGGGCATAAGGCAATGGCAGGTCTCACTGCTGGACCTGCTGAGGAGGCTTCAGTGCCGGCGCAATCTGCGCAAGGGGGATTTTTGGACCAGCTACGGGCGGTTTTTAGTGAATTTCTCCCCCGGGCGGAGGTCGCCCATCGGGCTTCCAAGAAGCGCCCCCCCCTTTATTCATCAGGGGAGGATTCGGACCCAGATTTAGCCTCTGGGGTCTTAGAGATCCCAGTGGACCTCTCGGACGGGGGCCTGGTCCCATCAGATGGCGAGGAGGATCAAGGGGCGGCGGCTGCGCGCGAAAAAGCGCTGGTCACCGCCATTATCACTGGCATTCGCACTACGCTGCAATTGAGCCAGGATGCTGAGTCGCAGACTTCTGCGTATGTGTGTGGGTCCTCTAGGCTCCCCTAGGGCCCCTAAGGCTTACCCCTACAATCAGTTTTTTGATTGTTTCCTTTACCGTGAATGGCAACGTCCGCAGCTTTCCATATTGCTGTCAAAACGTTTCGCTGCTCGCTATCCCTTTGAGGACAGCTTCTTAAAAAAATGGGAATCGCCGGTGGTGGACCCACCGATAGCTCGCCTTAGTAAGGCGACGACTATACCTGTGGAGGGGTCTGCCTCCTTCAAGGACCCAGCTGATAGGAAAACAGAGGCACTTTTAAAGTCGCTCTTCCTGGTGGCAGTTTCTGCAGTGCGACTAGCCATGGCGGCTCAACACCTATCTGAGCGTATGGAGGAGCTCAAGTCCGACCTGGAATGCGGCCGCCTGATAGATGCGTCGCAGAGGGCTGAGTTCTTGCTCCAAGGGTTCAAGTACCTTTGTGATGCGGCGGTTGATTTACTGCCTATGTTATCCAAGATAACGATTTTTGCTGTTATCCTCAGAAGGATACTCTGGTTGCGTTCTTGGTCTGGCGACCATGCTTCCAAAAAATGTCTTGCTGACCTCCCCTTTCAGGGTGGTCGTCTATTTGGTCCACGTTTGGATGAGATCATTAATGATTTTACGGGAGGTAAGAGTACCTTTCTGCCGGAGCCCCGGAGGCGCGAGTTTCGCCGTAGACAGGGGCCGCCTCCCTCAGGGAAAAAAAGGTTTTTTCGTGCCCCTAGCGCTCCAGGAAAAGGGACCCGTCCCCGTAAGGTCGCTGCTGGGGCCGGTAAGAGGCAGTGGCAGCGCAAAACCGAAAAGGCAGAAGACAAGCCCTCCTCAGCCTGATGGGTTGCCCCCACCCGGGTTTCGGATGGGGGGACGTCTTCTGGGGTTCGCAGAACGGTGGCTGGCTCACATTCCCGATCGTTGGGTCCGGGAAGTGGTGTTCGCCGGGTACAGGATAGAGTTCAACACTCTACCCCCAGACAGGTTCTTCCCATCAAACTTGGGACTCCCGCAGGATCGCCGGGAGGCTCTTTTCGGGGCTAGACCAGGGGGTAATTGTGCCAGTACCTCTAGCAGAAAGGTTTCGAGGTTTCTATTCGAATCTGTTCGTGGTCCCCAAAAAGGGGGGGGGGTTCGGCCAGTGCTGGACCTAAAGGCCCTGAACCGGTATGTCAGAACGCGGAAGTTCTGGATGGAATCTATTCGCTCGGTCGTGGCCACCCTTCATCAGGGGGAGTTTCTGGCATCTCTGGACATCAGGGATGCGTACCTCCATGTACCCATTTGTCCACGGCATCAACGCTTCCTGCGATTCGCAGTGGGAGACCTTCACTTTCAATTCGTGGCACTCCCTTTTGGTCTGGCCTCAGCACCCCGAGTTTTCACAAAACTGCTAGCCCCGGTGTTAGTGTTGCTGCCACAGAGGGGCATTGCGGTGGTAGCCTACCTAGACGATCTGCTCCTGCGAGCGGAATCCGCCTCGGCTCTGGAGGAAAATGTGAGGATCACAATGACCTCGCTGCAGGATTTTGGCTGGTTACTCAACCTGCAGAAGTCGTCGGTATCGCCAACCAATCGCCTGAAGTACCTGGGTCTGATTTTGGACACAGCGCAGGCGAAGGTGTTCCTCCCCCCGGCCAAGCTGCAGTCTCTGCAGTCGGCAGTGCGAACTGTTCTGTCGCACCGTCGGTCCTCATTACGATTCTGTATGCGCGTGCTGGGGCTCATGGTATCGTCTTTCGAGGCGATACCATTTGCCCAGAGTCGCACTCGTCTGCTTCAGCGAGCAATTCTGGCTCGGTGGGACAGGTCGCCTCGGTCCTTGGACCTTCTGATTCGCCTGGGCTCTCAGGCAAGGGCGTCTCTGACCTGGTGGCTTCGAGACTCGGTCCTGACTCAGGGGAAGTCTTTTCTGCCCCTCCAGTGGGTGATCATCACCACGGATGCCAGGCTGGGGAGGGGTCCTGGGACAGCTGTCTGCCCAGGGCCGTTGGTCGGCACAGGAGGCCCGCCTCCCCATCAATGTACTGGAACTAAGGGCAATCAGATTGTGCCTATCTCACTGGATAGTGAGATTGCAGGACCGTCCTGTCCGAATTCAGTCGGACAATGCCACAACAGTGGCATATGTGAACCATCAGGGCGGCACGAGAAGCCCAGCAGCTGCTACGGAGGCAGCTCGGATACTGCGTTGGGCGGAACGTCACGTTCTGGCAATCTCTGCCATTTACATTCCAGGGGTGGAGAACTGGCAGGCGGATTTTCTCAGTCGCCAGACATTGGACCAGGGAGAGTGGTCCCTCCACCTGGAGGTGTTCAACCAGATTTGCCGCAGGTGGGGGACGCCGGACGTGGATCTCATGGCGTCCCGGTTCAATCACAAGGTGGAGACCTTTGTGTCCAGAACGAAGGATCCGCTGGCGGTGGCCACGGACGCTCTGGTGGCCCCCTGGGGTTGTAATCAACTTCTGTATGCCTTCCCTCCGGTAAAACTACTGCCGCGACTGATCCGCAGGATAGTGGCGGAGGGAATGCCAATAATCCTGGTGGCTCCGGATTGGCCTCGGCGCACGTGGTACGCCGACGTGGTGCAAATGGTGGCAGATGCTCCTTGGCGGCTTCCGCTGAGAGACGATCTTCTGTCTCAGGGGCCCATCTTGCACCCTGCTTTACCCTCGCTGGCTTTGACAGCTTGGCTATTGAGTCCCAGGTGCTAAGAGACAGGGGAGTCGCTGAATCAGTGATTCCTACTTTGTTGAAGGCTCGCAAGTGTACCTCTCGCAAGATTTACCACCGCACCTGGAAGGCTTATATAGCTTGGTGCGAGGCGGAGGGTCATTACCCTCGCTCTTATGTAGTATCAAGGATCCTGACTTTTTTGCAACAGGGTCTGAACAAAAATCTGGCTTTGAGTACTCTTAAGGGCCAGATATCAGCTCTGGCAGTTCTTTTTCAGAGACCTTTAGCATCACATTCCTTGATTCGTACCTTTGTTCAAGGTGTACGACATGTGGCGCCTCGGGTGAAGGTTCCATTGGCGCCTTGGGATCTAAATTTGGTGCTTTCTGTACTTCAGAAACCACCTTATAAGAAAATCAGGGAGATTTCCTTACAACTGCTTTCGCAGAAGGTGGCCTTTTTAGTGGCCATCACCTCTGCCAGACGGGTGTCTGAATTAGCAGAACTCTCGTGCAAGTCTCCCTACCTAGTCCTGCATAAGGATAAGGTGGTCTAGCGACTCTCGCCTTCTTTTCTTCCAAAAGTGGTTTCTTCTTTTCACATTAATGAAGATATTGTTCTTCCTTCATTGTGTCCTCGTCCATCGCATCCAAAAGAAATTGATTTACATGCCTTGGATGTAGTGAGGGCCTTAAAAGTGTATTTGTCTACTACAGCTTCTTTTCGAAAAGCTGATGCTCTGTTTGTGTTGCCGGAGGGTCCGCGCAAAGGTTTGGCGGCCTCTTCGGCTACAGGCGGCAGTGTAGGCCTGTCTGACGCCTCCTTATAGGTTCTGTTGGGTACTGTTGTTAGCGTTTGCCCACCCCTCTTTTTTTACACAGCTTGGGGACATCCCCACACGTAATGGTGAGCTGCGTCTGTCAGTGAACGATAGGAGAAAAAGGGATTTTATTAAAACTTACCGTAAAATCTTTTTCTCCGAGTTCACTGACAGAAGCAGCACCCACCCCTCTGTGCTCTGTGTTTGTACGGCTTGTGTACGAACTGGTGAGCTATTCCATAGAGGGGACGGCCCCATGGGAAGAGTCAGCGGTTTCTTTTCCCTGCCTAGTTAACTCCTAGTGGAACCAGCATAAACCCCAATGTAATGGTGAGCTGCGTCTGTCAGTGAACTCTGAGAAAAGGATTTTACGGTAAGTTTTAATAAAATCCCTTTATTTCCCAAAAGTTTAAAGAGGAGGTTCCCTTTTAGTGAGGAACCCTCCTGTGTATGCAACAAAGTTCCAAAACTTGATGCGGCTTTTTCTCAGTGCGCAAAATCGATGGACCTTACTTTTGAGGACATGTGAATTCTTAAAGAGCCCATGGACAAAAGGATGGAGGTTCTGTTAAAGCGGTCCTGGGAGGTGGTGATGGTTAGCCTGAGGCTAAATATAGCTACAGCGGTGGTGGCCAGAAACCTAGAGGGCTAGATAAGCTACAGTTGCAACTAGATGGGGGGGGGGTACCTCACGTAAGGACATCCTGGACTCTCTACCCATGTTGAAAAAAGCAGCGGGTTATATGGCGCACGCGTCAGCAGAAGTTGTTAAGCTTTCGGCCAAGACAGCAGCACTCGTGATTTTGTCACACCGGGCATTTGAAGTCTTGGTTAGGGGATCCGGCCTCAAAAATAAGGCTCTGTGGCATCCCTTTTGAGGGAGACCTTTTGTTTGGTCAGGACCTGGAGAAGATCCTAGACCAAACTGCGGATAAGAAAAAAGGCTTTCCGGTTAAAAACAAAAAAGCCCCGGCAAGGCTTTTTTTTTTTGTCCCCAAAGATCTCAGGGGCAAGCCTCTAAAGGATCAGCAACAAAGAAGCAGTGGGGGGGGGAAGGGGAAGCAAAGGGGGGGGGGGTGTCCTCCTTTCCTCTCCTAAGAAAACCCCAAAGCCCCAGTGACTCCATCCCGGTGGGAGGGAGGTTGGGGCAGTACCCCCCTGCAAAACTCTGAGCAAGTGGGTGGTTTACAAAAGATTCCAGATGGAAGCGATCTGGAATGTAAAAGCTATTCTTCCCCTAGATTGCTTCATGGCGTCCCTCAATTTGAGGGATGCTTACTTGCACGTCCCCATTCATGAGGAGTCACAAAAACTGTTGAGTATTGCAATCAGATGGGGGAAATAAGTTCACCACCTGCAGTTCAGAGCGCTGCCTTTTGGTGTATCGTCGTCCCCCAAGATTTTTACAAAAATCCTGGTGGAGGCACTGGCTCCCCTCAGACTAAGGGGGATAGCTGTCATCCCTCATACAACCTTTTATTTTTTTGCCCCCCTCCGAGCACCAGCTGCGAAAGGACCTGCGATCGGCCATCACCTTCCTGGAAAGTCTAGGATGGCTGTTGAATAGGGAAAAATCAAACCTGTTGCCAGCCCAGACTCCAATACCTAGGATTCATGGTGAATTCAGTACAGCAAAAGGTCTACCTCACAGAAGAGACGGTGAAGGCCACGGCTGCGCCTTTCCAGACCAACCTGGCATTGGGCCAGGTTTGGGTCTCCTGGCGGCAGTGATTCCTTGGGCCTGGGCTCACTTCAGATGTCTGCAGGCGGAGATCCTGAGGAACTGGGATGGGACGCAGCAGTCTTTGAACAAGACCTTCCACCTGTCCACAGAGGCAAAAAGGTCGCTGTGGTGGTGAAATAAATCTAGTCCAGGGTCTTCCATGGATCTTCCCGGTATCCATCAGGATCACCACAAACACCAGTATCTGGGGATGGGGGGCCCATTGGGGACCCAAGGTGGCGCAAGGTCGTTGGTCCAATGCGGAATCCAAAAGATTGCGAATAGGAGGGAACTGCAGGCAATTTGGGAAGCCCTAAGGGTTTTCTCCAAAGAGCTAAAAGGCCTTTAAGACCGCATAGTGGCAGACTCGTATGTCGACAAACAGGGAAGCGCGCAGTGTCTGTCCCTGATGCATATGACAAACTATATGTTTCGGTGGATGGAGAAAAATTTGAGTTCAATCTCGGCAGTCCACCTCAAGTGGGTGAACAACCATTTGGCGGATTTTCTGAGTCGGCATCAGATTCTGGAGTCCAAATGGTCTCTGAACAGGGAGAACTTCCAGCAGTTGGTGACAAAATGGGGCCGCCCGGAGGTGGACTTGTTTGCCAGCAGGGAGAATGCCAAACTCCCAAAGTACTTCTCATTGGCAAGGGCTCGGGGGATAGACGCTCTGGCCCAAGAGTGGTCATATCGCTTGTCCTACGCCTTTCCCCCGTTCAAGCTTATTCCCAGAGTAATAAGGAAATGTCTGCAGGAGAGCACCACCATGATTCTGGTGGTCCCATATTGGCCATGGAGGCTGTGGTTCTCCATGCTGCTGCGCTTGGCAGTGGAACCTCCCCAGAGGTTGCCCAAAAGGGAAGACCCGCTTTCACAGGGACCGGTTCTGATATCAAAGTTCCGGAGTCTGAGATTGTCGGCTTGGTGTCTGAGGAAAGCCTCCTGAAAGCAAAGGAGCTCTTAGATAGTCGTTAACACTATCCCATCTAGTAGAAAGAGGGTCACTCAAGCCATTTATTCCAAATATTGGAAAGTCTTTTGTGTTTGGTTAAACACCAAGAAGGTGTTGGCAGGGATTCCGGCCGTCCTGGAGTTTTTGCAGGGAGGTGCGGATCAAGGTCTCGCCATCAGTATTTTAAAGGTCCAAGTGGCGGCCTTGTCAGTTGTTGTGGAACAGCCCCTGGCTTCAGACCCACTAATCAGCAGGTTCTTCAAGGGGTTGGCAATAATTAGACCTGTACCCTTTAGAGTCCTTCCTAAATTGGACCTGACAGTAGTATTGCAGGGTTGGATAATACTGTTCCAGGAGGGAGAACTGTCTTTGAGGTTGGTCACGCTCAAGACAGCTTTTTTGGTAGCCATTTCAACAGCCAAGTGGGTTAGCGAACTGCAGGCGCTCTCTATAAAAGAGCCCTTTCTGCAGATTGTTAATGATGCGCACGGACCCAGGGTTCCTACCCAAGGTGGCATCCAACTTTAGGTCACAGGAGATCATTTTGCCTTCGTTCTTGGCGTCTCCAGCTAATCGGAAAGAAGCTGAATTCCACCAGCTAGATGTAAGGGCTTGTGTCTTGTGATACCTGGATTTAGCTAAAGAAATTAGAAAATCAAATTCTCTTTTTGTGCTGCACACTGGTAAGAAAACTGGGTCCCAGGCTTCAAAAAACACAATTGTTAGATGGATAAAGCAAGCGATTGTGGAGGCATACAAAGCCTTGGGAAAGGAGTGCCCTTTTTCCCCCATTGCTCATTCCATACGGGCGCTGTTTCCTGGGCTGAGCAAGCTGGAGCAACGTCGGAACAAATTTGTAGAGATGCAGAGTGGTCAAGCTACTCCTCGACATTTATCTAAGACTGGACTTCTATCTGCGCAAGATCAGGTGTTTGGGAGAAAGGTCCTCCAGGCAGTAGTCATCATCCCCCCCCCCCCCCCTTAATCCATTAAATTCTCGTTGATCCTCTCTAGTGCTGTCCTGGACAGACTACTAGAGAAAAACAGTTACACTTACCGGTAACTTGGCTTCTAGGAGTCGTCCAGGACAGCAGGGATTCCCTCCCTATATGCTGTTATAACTTTGGACGAGTGCTTTTTCTTTCAGAAGGGAGTTTTCGGGTAAAAGACTGAGGAAGAGTGGATGTGACCGCCCTTTTATGATCTTAGAATGGTGTTTCCTGCCTTCGGAGGAGGAGGTAAGTCTAACTCTGTGTTTTTGTTTTAAGTTTTGGATAGAGTGGAGAGGGATTTAAACACCTTTCAGTTTTTATTGTGGTCTGTGCCCCCTTTTAGGGAGATTCACCCTCTCTATTTGTCCTGTTTACCATTTATCGAACGTGAATGTAAGACAATCACAGAAGTTGGGGGGGGGGGGGTTGTCTTCCAATGGGAACAGTGCTTCTGGTGACACCCAGAGATTTCCTCACTTTAGAGAGATTTCCTCCTCAGTTACTGTTTTGGCTATGGAAGGAACATTTTACAGGTAAACCAAAATTTTTTTACTAGTGCACGCTGAATAAAAAAAAGTTTGCATTCACGAACACTTCTAGTAATTTTTTTTTTTTCATTTTTATAACTTTCTGTGCAAAGTATATGGCAATGTAAGCAAAACCTTGCGTACATGGACATTGTACTAAATGCTTGTTTCTTTCATTAACAGAAATGGCTCAGGGATCAATCAGCAGTGTGTATGTCTCCTCAACGTCGGGTGCAGTGTCAAATGGACGCAGATTTTCAGCCAGGTAATGATTTTTTTTTTTGCCTGACAGTTTTCTGGGTTTTTTTCCTTCCTTTTTTTTTTTTTTTTTTTTTAAATATATGTTGATATAGCCATATTCTTTACCACCATGTGAGATTACATTTTGTTTCCATTGAGTGCACACTCTACATGGAGCAGAGGCCTGGAACAAATCAGCTGTGACTTGTAGTTTGGCACATGTGAGGTTAAACTCTGACCAACTGCTATTTTGTACTGTATGTTTTGGGGACAATTCATACCAAAGTACTGTTCACTGCAATACTCATTTTTTTGTGCATTAAGGTGCTTTGTTTAATGCAGTGAACCCCAACCTGCCCCAAAGGACATAAACATGCTGTGTGAGCAGCTAGTCATGTGCAGTAAGCTATTGTTAATTGCTGATTGCATTATTCTCGCTATGATGTGCATGGAGTAAGACTACATTTTTGTACCAAACTCCACACAGGAAACTGTTGTGCTGTAGCAAATGCATGTTATGGAGGTAAGATGAGGTGACATTCACAATGATTGGCATCGGAGTGTACAAGCGCATGCAAAGTGCACATTACCACACACTCTTGTGATATAAAGAGAGGTTGTAACCTTAATCTGCTGGTGGATTCTGCCACCTCGAATAACAGGCAAACTGCATGTGCCACCTCTCGGATATGAGCACTTCTGAGGATTTGCTCTCCCCAACACACAGGTTTATTTTACTAAAGCTGGAGGGTGCAAAATTTGGCTCACTTCTGCATCAGCTTCCAGGTTTTATTACCAATTCTTAAAGTGGATGTAAAACCTCACATAAATCAAGTGAAGTAAACCGCATCAGATGATACACAGAGATTAAACAAATCTCCCTATATATAAGTTTTACATGTATATAAGCTGTCTTCACCTGTATATACTGTTTAGAAAGTGCACATTCTGTTAGAATTCTCACTTCCTCTTTCCCCTCTAGGAGGGGTTGTTGCTGGACACAGACACAGTGAGACAACTGATTGGAGGAAAGGCACAGACCCCTTCCCCACACATGCAAAGCACATTTAGCAGTGTGCTAATCTATTTATAGCAACCTCCTCTGACACACTTCTATCTCCGGGTCTTGGAGAGCTTTTGAAAAGTTGATGGCTGATAGCAGAGGAACAGAGCAGGACAGAGCTAAGAGACACAATGCTTTGAAGTGAGATAAGAAAACACTACAGATATGTGACCAGCTCAAATTTTTATGAATCTGGTTCACATCCACCTTAATTGACCGAGCTGAGGTTACAAGCAGGCTACCATGCACAGCTGCACGAGCTTTAGCATATCAAACCCACATTCCTTTCTTTGCAGGATCCAGATCCCTGTTAGAGACGTTTTCTCATCACACTCTTCACTACTGTCCAATCATGTCTGCACTTCATATCCATTCTTAACTCCAATTCCTCTATTCAGTGCAGTGTACCTTTAGCACTACACCCTCTACAAATCTCTGTATTGAATGATACTTTAACTAGCATTCCTCTGAATCATGCCTTGATCTACTTTTTTGTTAGTGCTATGTAGTCTCCCTGACCACACACACACACACTCTCACTCTGCACATTGCTGTTTTGTATGGAGTACGTTTACATTGATGCTGCTCCATTAGAGAGGTCAGTTGTACCTCCCCCCATCACACCAAGCTAAAAGAAATGATGTTCATTACCAATCGATTAATAGAGGTTCTCCATATATCTGAGAGAAGTGGCAACTCACCAGAAGCAAGTGCTCTCTCAATCAAACGCTTTGTAGTTAAATAATGGCGTTTTTCATGGTATTGTTGGATATAACCTCACATGACACGAGGAAGTGTCACCATTAGATACCGGATGTTGACTAGTACACCATCAGTCAACTAAATAACATATTTGCTGTGCTCTTGATTGAGACCACACTTGCTTCTAGTTAGTTGCCACTTCTCTCGTATGTATGAGAAACCTCTATTATTCGATTAGTAATGGACATTCACTGAATATTGGATTTTTTTCACATTTGTTCACGTATTCATTGTTTGAGCGCTGCAATTTTTCTACTTCTATTGTGTCAAGGATTGCATATTTCTCATATTGCTAGCTGCTGTTCCTATTTTTTTTTTTTTCTTTTTAGGGTGTGGGTTTCCCTTGGTCCAGATGTGGAACGTGATCCGTTTTCTTTTGACTACACGATACGTCTCGTCCCCCTAATATACGACTCCACTCCTGCCGGGGGACCCTCCCCGGTTGGATGCGAAAACAAACAAAAACGGATCAGATGAGGATCATCCTACTCGTATTGGGGTACACAGTATTCTTCCGACACAGACAGTCACTTGCCTTCTCTTTAAATAAAATGTTTATTTTTTTTGTCGTGATGTGGGATTTTTCTTTTTTTTTTTTTATCCTTGTCGTCGATCGTTATACTCTTTATACGTTAGGAACTGTGTT
>BLSH010340992.1:944155-963024 GCA_018402905.1 Glandirana rugosa | reverse complement strand
GGTGCTGCTGCACATAGAAGGCTTTTTATCTTAATGCATAGAATGCATTAAGATAATAAACCTCCTGCCTTTACAAACACTTTTAATACCAATGCACATTGAAGAAAGGCATTGGTGATTGGACTAGGATGTTTGTCTTAAAATTTGATCGAGAACAAAGAAAAAGGAAAAACTGTGAATATCTGGAAGAATATAAAGTGAACAGATATGAGTGTATAGAATTTCTTATCAGTGGTAGTGAACACTTCTTTGTAAGTTCCTGCACTTCTGCTATGCTTAATAATAAAAAATCTATAACCAAAGCCGCTGCTGCCCTAATTAAGTTGGAATATTTTATGACTCCTGACTGCCAGGAGTTTGCTTTTTCAGCCTGAAGCTTGAAGATTAACTGCTGCATAAGTTAGAACAAAATACACATCTAAACCAACTTACTGTGGTTACAAACACCATCCCACCTCCATCTTTGCACTGCTGCTGATCTGCAATCTTGCCCATCAAGAACACAAAATTTTGATCACACACACTAATCCAGTTCTGAATTTATTTTATTTTGAATAATCAAATGGTTCTAAAAGCCCTGCTCTAGATAAAACATTTATCTTAATTGTACAGTGCACAAAACTTGTATGCAGACTACCTTCATTTGATTGGATACAAACACTTGCTTGGGCTACCCATAGTGTGCACTTATTTGACCCCAGCCCCTCCATACTAGTGTCCTTAGAAGTATCGAATGGTTAAGAAAAAATACTCCCTCAAAGGAGAAAGAAGGTCCATCACCTATCAAGCACTAACTGCTTATTGCCCTGAGCTATTTGGCAGTTTCTGGATTGGCACCCCTTAGTGTTACTGTGGGGACTGTACCGTAATGTATGTTTTAGGCACTGCATCCCATGTCAGGCATTCACCTTTGTAGGAAGTGCATTGCCTGCAGTTAGCTGCAGGGTACTCTATATGTCCAGCATTATGTTTCATTCCTATGGTTCCCAGACCCCATCGGCGGTATGTCCACTGTCAGCAAAGCCTGGACCCTTTGTAGGCCCAGCGTCCTATATAAGGTAAGATAGAACTTCCCTGAATATTGATACTGCTTGGCTTTTAATGAGAGATCCCACAGTGCATAGCACACAATGTGGTTTTTAATGGCAGAGGAATTTGAGCAATGAGCATGGTCATTGGGGCTCCTACATCCGGACCCGCAAAACCCCATCCATTCTATGGGTCTCCTTACCTGGCAATGGCAGATCACAGGCATGAGGGATCTGAGACAAAAGGGCAACATAACATACACTCTGCGGCATGCTTACAGGGAACTCAAAAATACCCATCACTTATTACTTCCCCTCGTGATGGAGCAATGTCCTAATGTGATACTGCTGCTCTTCTGACTTCCATCTTTCCCACACCATCGAATGCTAAAATAAAAATGTGTTGGCTTCATATTAAGGCAAATAGGCAAAATACTATGTATTCTAGTTGTGTATTAATGAAAAATGTTTATTTCTCTTACGTTCATTGACAGACGCAGCCTCTATTCATGACACGTGCGTTATGTACCTTTTACTTGGAGTAGACTAGGCAGAACGAAAGTTCAGAAAGCAAATCTGGCCCCTCCCAGGGGGCCGTCCTTACTCAGCACATAACCCCTCAGCCCTGCATAGCATATCAGTTTTCTGCCTAGTGCAAGGAGTTAGACTTGGTTCCTTGCTGGGAACTGTGGTTCCCCAAAAGTTTTCTCTTTTTTCTTTTATTCTTTTTGCGCAAGCCTTCTGATGAAGACTGCAATCAAGTAGCTGGCTGGGGACCACGCGGATATTCATAGGTCCTGCCATTTCCCCAGCACAGCCGACGGATGCGAGCCACCCTTAGCACTGGCGGGGTCCACCGCATTCTGGCCGTTCCGTGCAGGCGGCCGGTGGATTAAACGTCCCACCTTGTGTACCCAGTGTGTAGGCTATGGCCTGTTCCAGGAGCCACTTGGCCAGCAGCATCCCTCCCCGCCTGGGGGGAGGAAGATCTGCACCAGGTGGCTACCCGCTACGCCCATCTGGATGGGTGAGTCACAACCCCCTCCTCCCTGGGGCAGAGGGGGGGCGACTAGCGGTGCCCATTTCGGTGGGGGGTACAGGCCCACTGGTCCCGGTCATGTCCTTCCCCCCCTCACGCCCGCCCTACAACTTGCCCGCTCCGCTGCTAACCGTCGCTCTGCCGCTCGCCTGTTGCAACCGCTCGGACCGCTCCATTCGCATGCCATGCAGCCACCATTTTCCCGGAGCCGCGGCCATTTTGGAGGTGTTTTGTCCTCTTGCGTTGGCCATTTTTGGTTGGTCTCCCTGTATGGGAGTTTTTCCATGTGCTTTTGGGGCCATTCCTTCCGGGAATGCAGCAGATCGCAGCAGCAGCACAGCACACAGTGGCATTGGCAGACAGTGGGGGCCTCCTTGTGGCACAGGGTTCCGCAAGTATTGCTGGCTTTCTCCCTGGGGTGCAGGAGCGGCGGTGCTGAGTCCTACTGGGCAGTCCTGAGGCTTTGCAGGGGGGCACTGTGGGGGTGATGGCTGGTAGGTCTCAAGTGTCCTGGCGGTAGCACAATGGTGGCTGAACCGACAGTTGCTTCTCCAGAGGGGTCCGCAGAAGCACAGGCCGCGCTGGGACCTTTGGTTCCCCTAGATCAGTTAACCTCCAGCTTGGAGGAGTTTTTCACCCGGGGGGAATCGGACCGGTGTAGGGGAGGCCCTAAAAAGCGTCCCCCTCCCCCGCAATCCTCTGAGGACTCGAAACCAGAAGGGGGGTCACGGGAACCCCCGTGGAGCTCTCAGACGGAAAGCTGGAGCCTTCGAATGGGGAGGCGGACCAGGGGGCCTCGGTGGCGTGCGAAAAGGCGCTGGTCGCGGCCGTTCGCAATTCACTGCGCCTGGATCAGGCTGGAGAGGCACAAGCGTCTACCTATACTTTTGGGTCCAAGAAGCCCCCCCGTGCTCCTAAGGTTTTTCCCTACCTCCAGTATTTTGACTAGTATGTGTATAAGGAATGGAAACGTCTGCTGAATTCCTTTACCCTGCCAAAACTTTTTTCCTTGCGCTATCCCTTTGAGGACAGCCTGTTACAGAAATGGGTCTCCCCCGCGGTGGATCCACCAGTGGCCCGCCTGAACAAGGCGACAACTATTCCCCTAGAGGGGTCTCCCGATAGGCGGACAGAAGCAGTGTCCAAGGCACTCTTTTTGGTGGCGGGGGCAGCCATGCGACCGGCCTTGGCGTCTGTCATGGTAGCTCAGTCGCTCACGGAGTGTGCGATGGAGTGGCGTGAGGCCTGGGGCGGCGTAGATTCACCTGAATCCGTGCAGCGAGCAGACCACCTGGTGCAAGGGCTCCGTTATCTTTGTGACGCAGCTCTAGACTTGGTACCGATGTTGTCAAAAATGTCGGTTTTTGCAATCATCAGGTGCCTGCTGTGACTACGACGCTGGTTGGGTGACCACGCGTCCAAGAAAGGTCTCGCGGGTCTTCCCTTTCAAGGTGGCCGGCTATTTGGGCCCCAATTGGATGAAATCATTAAGGATTTCACTGAGGGAAGAGTATGTTTCTTCCTGAACCCAAGCGGCGTGACCAGCGCCGCAAACAGGGGCCCCAGCCCTCTGGGCAGAAAAGTTTTTTCCCGTGCGCCCGGTCAGGCGGGCAGGAACTCCCGGCCCGGCAAGTCTGCCTCGGGCTTTGGTAAGCGTCCCTGGCAACGCAAGCCTGAAAAGACTGAGGATAAGTCGTCCTCCGCATGATGGGTTGCCCCAGCCGAATATCGGGTGGGGGGCCGACTTCTGGGGTTCATGGACCGCCCGCATCTCCGACCGGTGGGTGCAGGAGGTGGTGTCCTCCGGGTACAAGATAGAGTTCAGCCCCCGGACAGGTTCTTCCTGTCCAATTTAAGGCTCCCTCCGGAGTGTCGGCTTGCCCTGCTAGGGGCTGTGCGGTCGATGTCCGAACAGGGGGTGATTGTGCCAGTCCCTCCGGCGGAGAGATTCCGTGGCTTCTATTCAAACCTCTGTGGTACCAAAGAAGGGGGGGGCAGGCCGGTTCTGGACTTAAAAGCGCTCAATCACTTTGTGAAGACCCGCAAATTCAGGATGGAATCAGTCCGTTCGGTCGTGGCCGCCCTGCACCAAGGGGATTGGCTGGCGTCCCTGGACATCAAGGATGCATATCTGCACTTTCCCATCTATGTTGGGCACCAGCGCTTCCTGCGCTTTGCTGTAGGGGACCTTCATTACCAGTTTGTGGCTCTCCCCTTCAGCCTGGCCTTGGCTCCGCGGGTGTTCACCAAGTTGCTGGCCCCGGTGCTCGCTCTACTGCGACAGGGGCATTGCTGTGGAAGCCTACCTGGATGATCTTCTCCTGCGCGCGTAGTCGGCTCAGGCTCTGGAGGAAAATGTTACTGTCACCCTGTCCTCACTGAGGGACTTCGGTTGGCTGATCAACCTACAGAAGTCGGCATTGACCCCCTCCTGTCACCTAGAATATCTGGGTCTGACATTGGACACTGCAGACGAAGGTATTTTTACCTCCGGACAAGTTGCTGGCACTGCAAGTAGCAGTGCGGTCCCTGCTATCACGACGGTGGTCCTCACGTTTTTGCATGCGAGTGTTGGGGCACATGGTCTCATCCTTCGAGGCGATACCGCACACCCAGAGTTACACCCGGCCCCTGAAGTGAGCGATACTACTGCAGTGGGGCAGGTCCCCTTTGTCTCTGGATCGTCTGATCCGGTTGGATCATCGGACCAGGGAGTCGTTGACTTGGTGGCTTCAGGCCCCGGCATTGACCCTGGCGAAGTCATTTCTTCCCCTAAAATGGTCCATAGTCACGACGGATGCCAGCCTCTCGGGCTGGGGAGGAGTCCTGAGGAACCTGTCGGCTCAGGGCCGTTGGTCGACGCAGGAGTCTCGACTTCCGATCAGTGTGTTGGAGCTGAGGGTGATCAAGCTCTGTCTCTTCCGGTGGTCAGCAAGGCTGCGCGGCCTCCCGGTTCTGGTTCAGTCAGACAACGCCACGGCTGTGGCGTACGTGAACCATCAAGGCGGAACAAGAAAGCTCGGCAGCAGAGGCAGCCCACATTCTAAAGTGGGCAGAGCTTCATGTGCCTGCAATCTCCGCCATCTACATTCCGGGCGTAGAAAATTGGAAGGCGGACTTCCTAAGTCGCCAAAAGCTGGACCAGGGAGAGTGGTCCCTGCATCCAGAGGTCTTTCGCCAGATTTGCGAAAGGTGGGGCCTGCCAGATGTGGATCTCCTGGCGTACAGATTCAATCACAAGGTGAAGACCTTTGTGAGCAGGTCAAGAGACCCCTCGGTGGCAGCCATGGATGCTCTGGTGGCCCCCGTGGAGGGAATCCTGAAAATCCTGGTGGCTTTGGATTGGCCTTGGTGCCCTTGGTACGCCGATGTGGTGCGGATGGTAACAGACGTTCCCTGGCGACTCCCGCTTTGCGAAGATCTACTGTCGCAGGGCCCCATCTTGCACCCTGCTTTACCCTCGCTGGCATTGATGGCATGGCTATTGAGTCCCAGGTGTTGAGGGACAGGGGGCTCTTTGAGTCAGTGATCCCCACTATGCGTCGCGCAAGATCCATCATCGCACCTGGAAGGCCTATATTGCCTGGGGTGAGTCGGGGGGTTGGAACCCCCGTTCCTTTGCAGTCGCTGGGGTGCTGGCCTTTCTTCAACAAGGCCTGGACCAAAAGTTGGCTTTGAGCACCCTCAAGGGCCAGATCTCCGATCTGGCGATTCTGTTTCAGCGTCCCTTGGCGCCGTGGGATCTAAACTTGTTACTTTCTGTACTGCAGAAACCGCCTTATGAGAAGATCAGGGATATTCCCTTACAATTGTTGTCTCAGAAGGTCGCCTTCTTGGTGGCCATCACATCCGCTAGGCGGGTGTCTGAATTGGCAGCTTTGTCATGTAGGTCTCCTTATTTGGTTCTACATAAGTATAAGGCGGTGCTGCGCCCGTCTCCTTCGTTCCTTCCGAAGGTAGTATCCTTTTTTCACATTGAGGAGATTGTCCTTCCTTCCTTATGTCCGCACCCATCTCACCCTAAGGAGATTGCTTTGCATTCCTTGGATGTGGTGAGAGCATTGCGGGTGTATTTGGCAGCTACAGCTCCTTTTTAGGAAGTCGGATGCGCTGTTTGTGCTGACAGGTGGGCCGCGGAAAGGGTTGGCGGCTTCGTCAGCCACTGTTTCACGTTGGATCAGACAGACCGTGACCCATGCGTATACTGTTCGGGAACAAGTACCCCCTTTTCCGGTCACGGCTCATTCCACCAGGGCGATTAGCACTTCCTGGGCGTTTAGACACCAAGCATTGGTGTCTCAGGTGTGCAAGGCGGCTACTTGGGCCTCGGTGCACACTTTTGTTAAGTTTTACAAAGTTGATGTGTCGGCATCCGCGGATGCTGCTTTTGGCCGCAAAGATTTACAGCTGGCGGTGTAGGCGTGGCTGGCGCCTCCCAAGATCCTTCTGTGGGTACAGTTGTTATTGTTTGCCCACCCCTCTTGTTTGACACTGCTTTGGGACATCCTCACGTGTCATGAATAGAGGCTGTGTCTTTCAATGAACGTAAGAAAATAGGATTTTATTAAGAACTTACCGTAAAATCCTTTTCTCTGAGTTCATTCATAGGCGCAGCACCCACCCCTCTGTGTTGTGTTTGTATGGCTTGTTACGAACTGATATGCTATGCAGGGCTGAGGGGTTATGTGCTGAGTAAGGACGGCCCCCTGGGAGGGGCCAGCTTTGCTTTCTGAACTTTTATTCTGCCTAGTCTATTCCTAGTAAAAGGTACATAACCCACGTGTCATGAATAGAGGCTGAGTCTGTGAATGAACTCAGAGAAAAGGATTTTACGGTAAGTTCTTAACCACTTCAGCCCCGGAAGGATTTCCAGCTTTAGGACCGGAGCCCTTTTTGCGATTCGGCACTGCGTCGTTTAACTGACAATTGCACGGTCGTGCAGCGTTGTACCCAAACGAAATTTGCGTCCTTTTTTTCCCACAAATAGAGCTTTCTTTTGGTGGTATTTGATCACCTCTGCGTCATTTCTGATCGCCGCTATAAACAAAAGAAGAGCGACAATTTTGCAAAAAAACCCAAATTTCTTACTTTTTGCTAAAATTCAAATCCAAAAAAAAAATATAAAAAATTTTTTTTCACCGTTTTTGGCCGATTTATATTCTTCCTCATATTTGCGATAAAAAAAATCGCAATCGGCGTTTATTGATTGGTTTGCGCAAAAGTGGTCGCGTTTACGGATGATAATTCATTTTTGGGGTTTTTATTTTTTTTTTTTTATTAGTAATGGCGGTGATCTGCGATTTTTAGCGGTACTGCGATATTTCAGCGGACATGTCGGAACATTTTGACACTTTTTTGGGACCATTGGCATTTATACAGCGATCAGTGCTATAAAAATGCACTAATTACTGTGTAAATGCCATTGGCAGTGAAGGGGTTAACCTGCAGGGGGCGCGCTAAGGGTTAACTATGTTCGCTGGGCGTGTTCTAACTGTAGGGGGGCTTGCCTAGCTGGGGAAGGGAAGTGGTCACAGCCTTCATGTACAGGAAGGCTGTGATCACAGCCCTTCCCCCTCACACAGAGCGGAGGTCCGTGTTTACATGCACGGACCTCCGCTTCTGCACTCCGGGGGGGGGGGCATCGCGGGTGGCCGGCGGCAATCGAAGCCGCCGCACCCGCTCCCTGGCAGCCCCCGGAAAAAGTGAGCGCGCGCGCTCACAGTTGCTCTGTATCGCGGCCGCCGTCGTATGACGGCGTTTTGCGTTACAGAGCCACATTGTCGCCGTCAATTGCCGATCAGTGGTCGGCAAGCAGTTAAAAAAAAAAAATAGGATTTTTTTTTTTTTTTTGTAGAAAGAAGTAGTATATTACATCTCATTTCCTGCCTAACAGTACTCAAACTGGTAGAGTAAAGCCTCGTACACACGGTTTGAGGATCGTACGACCCAACGGCCCAAATTGTATGTTGGCTGTTGTATCTCGCGTACTGACATGCACAAAACGTTCGTACGACCAAGCCGAATGTAGTGACGCGTTATGAACGTATAAAGAGAAAGTTCAGGTGCATGTTATTAGCATCCGGCTGTTCCTGACTTCTGAGTATGCTTTTTTTTTTTTTTTTTTTGCATAATACAACTTGTTGGACCATCTTCTCTGTACCCACGATACAATGGTCGCTTGTTGGTACTACCAAGTTTTCTAGTCTGCTCATACAACGTCTGTTGTACAACTGTCGTACGTAGGCTGTTCTAATCGCGTGTACTAAAGGTCGATTTAGTATACAACAGTCATTCGTACGACCTGTTGTATACGATCGTCGACCCGTGTGTACGAGGCATAAGAGTCAGCAGTATGTTGCTATTTTCACAGTACTGAGGGGGAGGGGGAGGGCACGGGGATTGTCTATTCAGTGTGCAGTAATTGCAGCCATCTGCTTGTTTTATTTTTTTGTGTTTTCTTGTATCCGGGTTGCTGTAAATCTTTTTTGGAGCTTAGGATGTGCAAACCCCCTTTTCTGTTGCTCTTGGGGTCTCCTGCTCCACCTGGGAATCTGGACCCACAACAAAGACTCCCAGGATACTAAGTAGGAGCAGATGGAGAGAGATCTGTTTCCATATCTGCTCAGCATTGAATGAACCTGGAAGCGCTCGGCTGTGAACGCGTATATGTTCAGAGTTGTCAGGACATGGTGGCTCTGGCTGAAAAAAAAAAAACAAAAAAAAAAAAAAAACAAGATCATTCTTGATCTTGACTGGAGTGCAGAGGAGGCTTTAGGGGGTCTATTGACCTTAGATGCCTTGATAAATTGTATCTGTCACTACATATAGCTTGAAGCCCCTTTGTGATAGCAGTTAAGTTAAAAAATAAAACAAAAAATACTGTATGACAAAAAGCTCCCGGTCCCAAATGCACATGAGTGCACAAAAGCATGCACGCATGTGTGAATAGAAATTGTACAATACCTATTGGGTATCCTCACACAAGTCAGAGTGATTATAAACATTTTATGGCCATTATTTACAGATAACTCTAAGACCCCATTTTACAGTGGGGTGGTTTACAGGCGCTTTAGCGCTGGAAATAGCCTCTGCTAAGCGCCTGAAATGCACCTCATTCTTTCCAGTGTCTCTTTTCACACTAGGGCGGTGCCCTTGCGGGACAGGACAAAAAGTCCTGCAAGCAGCAACTTTGTATACACCACTCCCAACCTGCCCTTCGAATGAATGGCAATAAAACATAAATTGCTGTGTAATTAATATAGTAAAAATAAAAATCATATAACAAACAAAAGTCCAAAGTCAAGGTGAATGTCCTTCAAAGTATCCAAAGCAAGCAATGACCAAACACCCAGGTGCACCTTTAACTGTGTATAGATGAGATATGCTCTTACCAGATTCCAAGACTCCATGTTATAGGAGGCTGAAAAGGCATGAATTCACAACTCCTAACCAATCCATTCACAAGGCAAAAGCAGGGATCGTTCCGTTGAATCTGAAGTATTTCTCATAAGCACCGTTAAAGGAAGAAAATACTCGCATAGCTTAAAACTGTATTTTAATTTATTAAAATAAAGCATTGCTAGCAGCTTACACCAGTCCAGTGTAAAAAAGCGTGTAGATATAAAATTCCTGGAAGCCATCGATCAGAAATCCAAATTTCGTGTTATCAATGGACATAGACTTTGCCCTACATGTTTCATCATAAGTGACATCATCAGGGGCATGGAGTCTACGCCCGAACCCATGCCTATATATACAATTCATAATGGAAAGAGCACACCTGATCTTTGAAAACGAAAAATAAACAAGCCCATATCCCTACATGGCTTACAAACCCATTAGAATCCATGGCCAACCTTTGGGAGATGGGGACTGACTGGTCATCTAGCTGGAAAACCAAGCCTCGTTTGCAATATAGCAAGTTTCTGTCATAGTATCACATAGATGGCCGAGCCTCGTTTTGAAGCTTAAAATGGCTGCAGTAGGAACATAGCAAGCGGCCAAGCCTCATTTTGAAAGGGGCACCAGAATGTCTCCTAGGACTAAAAAAAAATCAAACAGTAGAACGGATATATAAATAGGCGGAATAAATGGATGAATAAAAGTCCACCACCGTTCTTATAGAATACCAAAAATGCAGAGGCTAAAACAATTTTTTTGCGAATAGCTGTACTCTTTCCGCAAAAGACTGCTATAACATAAAAAAAATGCAGAAAATTAAAAAATATAGTAAAATCAACAAATACAAATCAGGACACATCATGCATTACTAATGAATGCATTCATGTCCCAATCTATGTTCATAGCATAAGATTTTAGTTCATATAGCCACCTAACCTCCATTTGGGAGACCTCCCTTACTGTGGATTCTCCTCTCCATAATGGTATGTATTTGTCAATGGCCACAAGAGAAATACCGCTCAGGTCCCTATTGCGACATGCAAAATGTTTAGGGACCGTATGTTCCTTTTTATCCTTTCAGATTTTTTTAAATATTCTGTTCATTGGCCCTGGAGGTGAAAGTCCTAATAGTTCACCCCACATATTGTTTACCACAAGGACATGTGATGAGATACACCACATTCCTTGTGGTACAAGTAACAAAATGTTTTATTGGATAGGTTTTGCCTGTGAATAATAGATTGGTCACTAGTACTTTTTTTTAAAACCACTGATTTTCATATACCTACCAATAGTGGCCACCATATGAGTTGGCTTACATTGTTCTTTGCAGTCAATTTGTTAGATTGAGGTGAAATTGTACCATGGTTGAAAACACTGATGCACAAGCTCCACTTTTGAGGGATAGATATATGGAAAAAGTTTAAGATGTAGCTACTTTGGACCAAGAGATAAATTTGGATAGGAACTATTTAATAATAGATAAAATCAAACCTAATACGTCCCAGGATTTCAAGTGGTCATTTATTACAACCTTTTCAGGACAATGCTATAGAATAAAAAAAGGTTTTAAAAAACACTGGCCAATATTGAAAAGTTTTGGGCTCTTTATTTACTAGATAAGTTAGGGGTAATTTTTAGGGAATTGCCATCTTTGCAGGCCAACGTAGCACTCAATATAATAGATCCACCCAAACGGACGTCTATTTTTCAACAACGTGGATTTTTACCCCTGTAAGCGTTGTACGGTATGCAAAATTAATAAAAATGTTAAACATAAAACATGTACCTTTTACCTCCAATGTAATGGGCAAAACCTATCCAATAAAACATTTTATTACTTACCTTGCGGTAAACAATATGTGGGGCGAACTATTAGGACTTTCACCACCAGGGCCAATGAAAATATCAATAATATTAGAAAAAAAACAAAGGAAACTTGGAGACTTAGGCTTGGTTCACCTATGCAGTTTGCTTTGATCTGTTTCTGCAGTGCTTTTCATGGGGCATTTTGCACACCTTTTTGACACATTTTTTTGCACATTTTTTATGCATTTGGCATTTTTATGATTTTTCTATTTTTTTTTTTTTTTGCCAATTTATTGGGTGGATTAAAAACCACAAATTGCACCAAAAACTCACTACTCGTTTTCTCTTTCGTTCATTGACGGACACAGCATCTTATTCATGACATGTGGGGTTATCCACCTTTCACTAGTAGTGGAGTAGGCAGAACGTAGTTCAGCTAAAAGCAGACACAGCCCCTCCCAGGGGGCAGTCCTCACTTGGTATAACCCCTCTGCTCTGCTAAGCAACTCAGTTTTTTTTTGCCTAGTGCAAGGAGTAGGACGTGGCTCCCTGCTGGGATCCGCGGTTCCCCGTTTGTTTTCCTGTTTTCTTTTCTCAAGATGTCTGATGAAGACTGCAACCAAGCAGCTGGCTGGGTGACAGGCTGGATATCCTAGATCCAGGAAGTCTCCCCAGAGCAGCCAACGAACGCGAGCTGACCCTTAGCTGCACGCGGGGTCGGCTGCGTTGGGCCCCGCCAGCGCACCTAGGACCGGGTCCAAGGGCTCGCGTCACGGGTGTCGCATGGCCGGCAGCTCCCTCTTGGCTGGCAACCCGCTACGCCCAGTCTGGACTGGTGAGGGGGGAGGCAGGCGGGTGGTGCCCCCCTGGGGTGTAGGTGGGCCTCGTCTTCTCCTACCCTCTCTTCTCCCCCCCTCCATTCTCCGGGGCTGCGCTGCATCCTCCCCAGGCTGCCTTTCCCCTGGGTGTGCGGCGGCCGGCGCCATTTTGCAGTGGTGCAGCCACCATTTTCCTGCTTGGTGCCCATGTTTGCATGGTCTGCCGTGTGCTGGAATGTGTATGGCTGGCTGCGGGGGCGGTCCTGTGGCCTCTTGTCGCCTTTTCCTCGGTCGGAACGCTTCCTACACGTGGGGCACACGGAGCAGCAGCAGGGGGACACGCAGCAGCAGCAGCACCTCCTGGGTTTGGTAGGGCACGGTGGGGAGTCCTCCTGGGTGCCTC
The DNA here is from genome assembly GCA_018402905.1 of Glandirana rugosa. Taxonomy (NCBI): domain Eukaryota; kingdom Metazoa; phylum Chordata; class Amphibia; order Anura; family Ranidae; genus Glandirana; species Glandirana rugosa. The sequence continues at coordinate 950,526 of BLSH010340992.1, read as the reverse complement.
TGGGACCCTGTGTGACGGCAGATGGTGGGGTGGTGAGAGGCGCCTGGTCCGTCTTCCCAAAGAAGGGTTTTAAGGCCTTGCAGGTGTCCGGGGTGCGGCGCAATGGCGGCTGAAGCGGGTGCTTCCACTTCAGAGGTCTTAGGTGGGGCTCCGGGCGTGCTGTTGTCCCTCTGGATAAGTTAACTGCAATCCTGGAGGAATTTTTCTCCCGGGTGGAGCTGATCCGGGACCGTGGGGTGGTGAGAACGGCCACCCCGGCTTCCGGGGAGCACTCAGAGCCGGAAGGGGGCTCCGCGGTGATGGGGACCCCATTGTGGCTGTTGGAGGGTGAGCTCGGACCTCTCCGATGAGAAGGAGGAGTCCTAGGGGGCCACAGTGGCGGGTGAGAGGGCCCTGGTGGGCTCGTTGGTCGCAGCCGTCTGTGAGACGCTGAGACTGGGGCAGCACAGGAGGTGGTGTACGTTTTTGGGTCACACAAGCTGGCCCGGGCTTCTAAGGTGTTCCCTTATTTGCCATATTTTGATCAGCTTGTCTATAAGGGATGGCAACACCCTCAGAGTTTTCGCCATGCCCAAACGCTTTTCTGTGCGTTATCCTTTTGAGGATACCCTGCTACAGAAGTGGACCCGCTGGTGGCCCGTCTAAACAAGGCGACCACTATTCCGATGGAGGGCTCTCCGTCCTTTAAGGATCCGGCTGATAGGCAGACTGAGGCGGCGTCCAAGGCGATGTTCCTGGTGGCGGTGGCGGCCATGCGGCCAGCACTGGCTTCAGCGCTGGTGGCACAGTCACTCGCAGAATGGGCGACCATTTGCACCGAGATTTGTGGGCCTCCGGGTTCCTCCTGAATCTGTGCAGCTGGCAGACCAGCTGGTGGAGAGCCTTAGGTACCTTTGTGACATGGCCCCCATGCTGTCGAAGCTGTCTATTTTCACAGTCATTATTAGACGGCTGCTTTGGCTTAGATGCTGGTCAGGTGACCAAGCGTCAAAGAAAGGGTCTTACGGACGGGGCTTCTCTGGAAGAGATCATTAAGGATTTCACAAGGGGGAAGAGTACTTTCCCCCCAGAGCCCAGACAGGGTAAGGAGCCCCGGTGTAAGCAGGGCCCCTCTTTCTCTATTCAGAATAGTTTTTTTCGTGCGTCCCGTGCAGCGAGCAAGGGCTCTCAGCCCGGCAAGGCCGCCGCGGGGGGCCAGAAGCTTCCCTGGCAGCGAAAGCCAGAGAAGTCCTCCGCATGATGGGTCGCCCCCGCCCATTGCTCAGGTGGGGGGACGGCTACTAGGGTTCACGGACCGGTGGACCTCCCGCATCTCGGACCTCTGGGTGCACGAGGTGGTCTTGTCCTGGTACAAGATAGAGTTCCATACCCAGCCTTCCGGACAGGTTCTTCGCCTCCAATCTGAGGCTCCCCCGGGGCGACGGCAGGCCCTGTTAGGGGCTGTGCAAGTCTTGCTCAATCAGGGTGTGATTGTTTCTGGTTCCCTCTGTGGAATGTTTCTGTGGGTTTTACTCAAACCTCTTTGTGGTTCCAAAGAAGGATGGGGTCAGGCCTGTCCTGGATCTGATGGCGCTCAATCTTTTTCTGAGGGCGCGGAAGTTCAGACTGGAGTCTGTCTGTTCTCTAGTGACGGCGCTTCGCCAGGGGGACTTCCTGGCTTCCTTGGACATCAAGGATCCGTATTTGCACGTTCGCATTTGTGCTCGTCACCAGCGCTTCCTGCGCTTTGCGGCGGGGGATCTCCACTACCAGTTTGTGGCCCTCCCATTTGGCCTGGCCTCCACTCCGCGAGTCTTCACCAAGCTCTTGGCTCCCTGTGCTGGCCCTGCTGTGGCAGATGGGCATAGCGGTGGTGGCATATCTCAACGACCACCTCCTGCGGGCAGAGTCTGCTTCAGCTCTGAGGGACAACGTGGCCATCACCATGAGCTCTCTGCGGGACTTCGGCTGGGTGATTAATCTCCAGAAGTCGGCGCTGACTCTGACGCGCTGGCTGGAATATCTGGGCCTGATCTTGGACACAGAGCAGACGAGGGTGTTTCTCCCTCCAGCCAAATTGCTGACGCTCCAAGTAGCAGTGCGGGCCCTGCTGTTGCAGCGGTGGTCCTCCTTATGGTTTTGTATGCGGTTGTTGGGGCTCATGGTGTCCACCTTCGAGGCAGTTCCGTATGCTCAGAGTCACACCCGGTCCCTGCAGCGGGCGATTCTGCCGCGGTGGGACAAGTCTCCTTCGTCCCTGGATCAAGTTGGATCACCACACCCGGTTCTCCCTCGCCTTGTGGCTGCGGGCCTCGGCATTGGGGCTGGGGAAGTCGTTCCTCCCATTGGAATGGACGGTGGTTATGACAGAGGCCAGCTTAACCAGGTGGGGAGGGGTCTTGGGGCTGTTGTTGACCCAGAGTCGCTGGTCCCCGGAGGAGTCCCGTCTCCCAATCAACGTGCTGGAACTTCGAGCAATCAGGCTTTGCCTCTCCCACTGGTCGGGGAGGTTGCACGGTCGGCCTGTTCGGGTTCAGTCAGACAACGCCACGGCTATGGCTTGCGTGAACCATCAGGGCGGAACGAAAAGCTCGGCAGCAGCGATGGAAGTGGCCCACATCTCCGCCATTTACATTCTGGGCGTCGAAAATTGGCAGGCAGACTATCTCAGTCGCCAGAGGCTGGATCAGGGAGAGTGGTCCCTGCACCCGGAAGTGTTCCGCCAGATCTGTCAAAGGTGGGGCATGCCAGATGTGGACCTACTAGCGTCCCGGTTCAATCGGAAGGTGCAGGCCTTTGTGAGCAGAACAAGGGATCCGTTGGCAGACGCTGCGGACACCCTCGTGGCCTCTGTACCGGCTTCTCTATGCCTTTCCCCCTCTCAAGCTGCTTCCGCGCCTATTGCACAGGATAGAGGCAGAGGGGACCCCAACCATACTGGTAGCGCCGGACTGGCCTCGGCGTCCCTGGTACACGACATGGTGCGGATGGTGGTGGATGTTCCCTGGCGGCTCCCGCTTCGCGAAGATCTGCTGTCCCAGGGCCCCATCTTGCATCCTACTTTACCCTCGCTGGCTTTAACAGCCTGGCTATTGAATCCCAGGTGTTGAGGGATAGGGGAGTCTCGGAATCAGTGATCCCCACCATGCTCAAGGTGCGCAAGTCCACTTCTCACAAAATCTATCACCACACCTGGAAGGCTTACATTGCCTGGTGCGAGGCGGGGGGGGGGGGGGGTGGAACCCCCGTCCTTTTTCAGTGGCTCGGGTGCTGGCCTTCCTTCTAAAAGGCCTAGATCACAAGTTGGCATTGAGCACTCTCAAGGGACAGGTTTCTGCCCTGGCGATTCTTTTTCAGCGTCCCTTGGCGACGCATTCTTTGATTCGTACCTTTGTCCAGGGGGTTTGTCATGTCACCCCCCAGGTATGGTCGCCTTTGGCGCCATGGGACCTTAATTTGGTCCTCTCAGTGCTTCAGAAGCCGCCTTTCGAAAATAGGGAAATCCCTTTGCAGCTGCTTTCACAGAAGGTGGCTCCTGGTGGCTATTACATCTGCCAGGCGGGTGTCTGAGTTGGCGGCTCTGTCCTATAGGTCTCCGTACTTGGTCCTACATAGGGATAAGGCGGTTTTGTGCCCGACTCCTTCCTTCCTGCTGAAGGTGGTATCTTCTTTTCACATTAATGAGGACATTGTCCTCCCTTCACTGTGTCCGCGCCTGTCTCATCCTAAGGAGGTTACTTTGCACTCTCTGGATGTGGTTAGGGCTCTGCGCGTGTATCTCGTAGCCACAGCCCCCTTTCGGAGGTCGGATGTGCTCTTTGTCGCGGAAGGGGCTGGCGACCTCGTCGGCCACTGTTTCCCATTGGATAAGACAGACAGTGACCCATGCGTATGCTGTTCGGGGCCAGGAGCCCCCCTTTTCCAGTCATGGCTCACTCTACCAGGGCGATTAGTACTTCCTGGGCTTTCCGACATCAGGTGTCGGTATCTCAAGTGTCCAAGGCGGCTACTTGGACCTCTGTGCACACCTTTTCTAAGTTTTACAAAGTTGATGTTTCAGCATCCTCGGATGCTGCTTTTGGCCGCAAGGTTTTGCAGGCGGCGGTGTGAGGTGCGTCTGGCTCCTCACGGAGGGCTCTTCTGTTGGGTACAGTTGCGTTACGTTACCCACCCCTCGTTTTGACACTGCTTTGGGACGTCCCCACATGTCATGAATAAGATGCTGCGTCCGTCAAGGATCGAAAGAGAAAATAGGATTTTTTTACTTACCGTAAAATCCTTTTCTCTGAGTTCATTGACATACGCAGCACCCACCCCTCTCTTCTTGAATTTACATAGAAATATAGAGTTTTTACTGCTTGTTATGAACTGAGTTGCATAGAAGGGTGGAGGGGTTATACCAAGTGAGGACTGCCCCCCTGGGAGGGGCTGTGTCTGCTTTTAGCTGAACTACGTTCTGCCTAGTCACCTCCTAGTGAAAGGTGGATAACCCCACATGCCATGAATAAACTCAGAGAAAAGGATTTTACGGTAAGTCAAAAAATCATATTTTTCTTCAGCTTCTCCAAACCAAAAATGCACAGTTTTGCTTTTAGAGAATTCCCTGACCCGTTCCAAAAATGCAGCAGATGAAAAAAGCATAAATATGAATGTGTCCCATAGGAAACCATGTTAAATGGACTGTAGTGTGTCTCTGCAAAAAGCAATAAAAAAATGCATAGGTGTGAACCAAGCCTTAAGCCTCCTACACACAATAAGATTATCGGCCTAATTTTCGTATTTTTTGTTGCATGCTAGTCTCATGTGGAAAGTGAAGGGTTACTTTCATAACAAAATTCTCGTACGACCGTATTCAACTGTTTTATATGTATTTTTTAGTTCCCGAGCATGCGATTTTTTTTCTGATGAAAACTGTACTCGGACATTGTGTTTATGTATGATAAAAATTTTATAGCCTGCACATACAGTTTTTGTCATCCGAAAATTTACAATCGGCTGTCGAGAGCACCGTGCTAACGATTCGAAAATCAGCAGATCATTCGTCGGATGAAATTTTACTTCTGATTTTCTTATTTTGTGTACGGGCCTGTAAGGTCACTGTGTGAGTTTACCCAGGACTGAGAAAATGCAGCAGTTAAGGAGAACCGCTAACACCACATAGTTAAAACCTTACCGGTATGGTGTTCAGATGACTGCTGTAGAAGCACCTGCCATTTTCCTGCTGCTAATTTTATAAACACATTTTTTAGGTATGAGAATGCAAAAGGATCTCTCAGAACAATGACTGCTTATACAGACAACAAATTTTCGTGGGAGCTAATCTTGTCAAGGGAAGTAAGATTTTCTTTACTTTTTGACAGATGGAGCAGATTATGGCTGATGTAACATAGTACCATAACTGTATACTTGGCCTTTAATCCAGTGTAAGACACAAGACTACAGGTGTGTTTATTAGCAGACCTGTAAGAAGTAATGCTTTGTTTTAGGTGTCAACAATGCTTAAATGGCATAATTACCCATATTTGGGCTCATATTAAAGAAGAGGTCCAGCCCCCCTACCAAAAAATTAAGTCAGCAGTTACAACTACTATAGCTGCTGACTTTTAAGATTAGGTTTACCTGTCCAGGGATCCTGTGACGTCAGCACCCCAGCTTATTTTTTTGATCATCTCTTGAGTGCCCCCACCGCCATTCGTGGTAAGGGAAACTGGCCTTGCAGCTTCACAGCTGGTTCCCTACTGCGCATGCGCAAATTGTGCTGCGCTTTCCAACTGGCCTGGCAGCGGAGGAGGGGGCTAAACTTCCTGTGGCGAGGTATCCCGAAAGTGGGGATGGGTGCCTGTCAAAAACAGGTACCCGCCCCCCCCCCCCGAAAGCTGCCAAATGACGCACCGGAGGGGGAGGAAGCAAACAAGCGGAGCTTCCCCTTTTGGGTGGAGCTCCACTTTAAGTCAAAATATAGGTAATTTAGTCTTTGGTAATGGGGCACCCCTGTATGCTGCATGCCATTACATTAGGATGGCCTTGCTAACACATTTTACTCCTACAGAAACCATTGAAATAATTTTGTTTTATAAAGGCTTTATTGGTAAATAACTCACAGAAAAGTACACCTCGGGTGAACATTAAGACAGTACATCAAGTGTGAACATATGACATGGTTTGAAGGATATAATCAGGCCAACATATTCTAAAACAATGTAATTTACGAACCGCTATGTAAGACTATTCAGTGCAACCAATAATGTTTGTCCACAAGAGAAAGTTTAGCATAGAGGTTTTAAGGACTGCAGGTGGAAAAAGGCAAACGGTAAGCAAAGCATGAAAATAGAAGTGAAAAGAAAATCAGAAGGGTTGAGGAATCTTGGGGGGGGGGGGGGGGGTTACATTAC
>BLSH010340992.1:903052-936933 GCA_018402905.1 Glandirana rugosa | reverse complement strand
TCTTCTTCAGAGTCCAATGGAAGAATCCTATGGCGGAAGATCCAAAAAATTGGAATTGGCTGAGGTTGGAACAATCTGCATTAACCAGAAAAAACTGGTAGGCGGGTAAATGGGGGAAATAATGGGGGTTGAGTGCACCAGGCAAAAGGGGCCACCATAAAAATTCAAAATAATCTGAAACCTTTTTGATGACTTGTAAACTTTAGAAGAAGGCAGCAGGATTAAAACAAAGCATTCTGTGATCAGCACATCCTCTGCCAAGATACCACCAACTGAGCGTTTGTCTTTGGTGACAAGTTTACTCATCCTAAAGATGCCAAAGAATGCCCAAGAAAGGGCAACTTGAAATGAGAGAGCCTCAAATGTGGAGAAACAGACATGGCAAAGTGGAGACGATGTAGGGTAAAATTCACACAGAAACCGGGCGCCGAGCATCAGGGAAGCAAGTCAAACATTTCCGACCCTTCAAAACCCATTGAGTAAGAAAATCCCAGGTGATGTCCTCCCAGCCAAATCATCTGAACCAAAACGATAGAGCAAAGAGAACGGTACCCACCGTTGAACCAGGTATAGCTTTATCCTGCCTGGCCCTTGAGAAGGAAAAGGATAACTCACTACCAAATGATGACATTTATTCATCCCAGAGAAAGAGCAAAAGGGTGGGACTTTAAATGAAGTGCTCGGATGGTCAAAATGTTATTTTGAATTATTGTACGGGGTGGGCCATTTATATGGATACACCTTAATAAAATGGGAATGGTTGGTGATATTAACTTCCTGTTTGTGGCACATTAGTATATGTGAGGGGGGAAACTTTTCAAAATGGGTGGTGACCATGGCGGCCATTTTGAATCCAACTTTTGTTTTTTCAATAGGAAGAGGGTAATGTGACTTGGTGGTTTATCGTAACTTTATTCTTTCATGAGTTATTTACAAGTTTCTCTTTGTTTACAGCCATTGACATGTCGCTGATGTTAACACGTGCGGAGCGGATAGAAATTGTGTTGATGTCTGGTGAACGCAGTAACCGGGTCATTGCAGCAGATTTCAATGCAAGACAGGCTACGAGACCACCCATCTCCCATGCTACAGTTAGCAAACTGCTTGCTAAGTTTCGTGAAACTGGTTCAGTGTTGGATTTGCCAAAATGTGGACGCATGAAATCTGTCACTAATGAAGAAACATCAGTGGCTGTCCTAGCTTCATTCAGCAAGAGCCCACAGTGTAGCACTCGCTGCATGTCACTGGAGAGTTGCATTAGTCGAACATCCCTTCGGCGGATATTAGCTACTCACAAATGGCACCCTTACAAACTCCAGCTACTGCAGCATCCCAACGAGGATGACCCAAATTGGCGCACTGAATTTGCAGAATGGGCAAAACAAAAATTGGAACAGAACCCTCAGTTTACGCAGAAGATTTTGTTCAGTGATGAAGCAAACTTTTATGTGAATGGTGAAGTTAACAAACAAAACCACCGCTATTGGTCTGACAATAACCCACTTTGGATAGATCCCTCCAAGACTGTTGGAACCAAAAAATTGATGGTATGGTGTGGTATATGGGGTACAAAGGTAGTGGGGCCATTCTTCATCAATGGAAACCTCAAGGCCACTGGATATGCGAAATTGCTACATGATGATGTGTTTCCCTCTTTATGCACTGAAGCTGGCACGTTCCCTGAGTTTTTCCAGCAAGATGGTGCACCACCACATTATGGGTGTCAGGTCCAAGCATTCCTAGATGAACAGTTTCCTGGAAAGTGGATTGGTCGTTTTGGGGGGCAGTTGAATGGCCCCCAAGGTCTCACGATCTGACCCCCTTAGACTTTTATCTTTGGGGTCATTTGAAGGCAATTGTCTATGCTGTGAAGATACGAGATGTGCAGCACCTGAAACTACGGATACTTGAAGCCTGTGCTAGCATTTCTCCTGCGGTGTTGCTGTCATTGTGTGAAGAGTGGGAGAAGAGGGTTGCATTGACAATCCAACACAATGGGCAGCACATTGAACACATTTTATAAGTAGTCAGAAACTTGTAAATAACTCATGAAAGAATAAAGTTACGTTAAAACCAAGCACATCATTGTTTTTCTTGTGAAATTTTCAATAAGTTTGATGTGTCACATGACCCTCTTCCTATTGAAAAAACAAAAGTTGGATTCAAAATGGCCGACTTCAAAATGGCCACCATGGTCACTACCCATCTTGAAAAGTTTCCCCCCTCACATATACTAATGTGCCACAAACATGAAGTTAATATCACCAACCATTCCCATTGTAATAAGGTGTATCCATATAAATGGCCCACCCTGTAGTTACAATTTCTATATTATAATCAGATATCTATACCACAGCTTCACATATTAATAATTCATATTTAGTAGAATTCATGTATACATACAGAAATAGATACCTGCGTAATCTAAGGTTCCTCTAATCCCTAACATTAAAGAAGAATAAAATATACTAGATGAAAACTTTATTTTACATATATAAATGCATAGTTTATAAACAATCAATAGAAATTTTGATAACACATGATTAATATTGGAATCCGACATCTAATACCTCATATTAAAATATGGTAAATTCATAATACAAGAACGAAATCCACAGTAAATTGATAAAGTAGACAACACATGATTAATATGGAAACACAACATCTGTTAGCTCAACGCGTTTCGTAACTTAAATTCACTCATCAGGAGCAAGCGTGTAATGTATCTCTGCAATGACATATATGCATTCTTAATTAATCTAGTGTAATCACAAATATTAAGAATGACAAAAGGGAGTACCCCATGTGTTACAGGGTGTCTGTGTATTGATGATATGGTACTGTGGACCATGAGTCCCCCCATGCAGGGAACATCTTTTTCCGGAGCTGAGATGGTATGCTCCGCGATAATAATTCTATTAACCCGTGTGAGTTGACTACGTGGTATAGATTTGATAAGGATCATGTTCCTTATTTAGATACTCTATTAAGCATTGAACAGGGAGAGATTATTTGTGACCTCTATAGGAAACCCACTGACAGGAATGCACTTTTACACTACTCTAGCTTCCATCCACCAGGGGTATTCAAATCTATACCACGTAGTCAACTCACACGGGTTGATAGAATTGTTACAGACAATGAGAAGCGAGCCTCATGTCTCGATGATATGGAACACCGATTACATCAAAGGGGCTACCCAAGTGAAGCCCTGAAAAAAGCACGTATGGATATATTAAACCCCAAAAAGAATAGAGTGGTTGGTTCGAGATTACCATTCACTGCTCAATACCATCCCTTTTCCCGACATATTTATAACATTCTTCGAAAACACTGGCCTATTTTAGGAGAACATTATCCGTCAGTTGTCGAATTTATTCACCCTCCATTACTGTCCTATCGCTGTGGCAGATCATTACATGATTTAGTTAGAGCAGATCAGTATCGTCCTTCAGCTCCCCTTACCACCTTCCTGGGACCTACCAACAAGGGTTCCATTCCGTGTCTTAATTGCATCCACTATTCTAATATGATTAAGGGCAGTTTTTGTTATCATCCTCATAAAGGCACCCGAATTCCTATTACATCATACTTTACCTGTCAATCGTCATTTATGATTTATATCATCAAATGTCCGTGTGGCTTTATTTATGTGGGTGAAACAATCCAAAAAGTAAAGGAAAGGATAGCGAGGCATAAATATGCCATTAGAGACAAACTAGACACACAGCCAGTAACCAGGCATTTTCTTGAATGCCGGCACTCGATTTCACAACTCAAGTATATAGTAATTGATGGTATCCCTAAGGGTAGATGGGGAGGTAATAGAGAACTTATGCTCAAATGCCGTGAGGTCATGAACTCCAATTATGATTTGTATCTATTTTTGTAAAATAACTAGTACATATCTATTGCATTAAGTATCTGCCACACTAAATAATGTTGATTAATTTTTGATCCTCTTCTCCCATTGATTCTTATATTTTATATAATCATTTAGGTTCCTTGGGAGGGTTCGCCTCTCCCAAGGGATCATTTTAAGGGTTTTTCTTCTAAAAGTTGTGTTTGGATAATTCTTCTAAAAGACTTTCTGTGTTCAACTTTTTGAATTTTAGAATTCATGGGAGAAATATGAAATTCTCACACCATAAAGATTATGTATCTTTATTCTCTATTTTTTGCAGACCCCAGGTGCCCACCGACTGATGCTCGTAGTGTGTATGGGGAGACATTTGCTATGTTGTAGCCTAATCCGTGGATACACATCACTATTCTGCCTCAATGAGTTAAAGAGTTAATTGTATTACTCTGAGTGATTGACTAATTGGTTCCAAGGGTTATTTAAACTTTATATATCATGATTTGTATGTGTTTGATATCTGTCTCTTATCGTGTAAGCTGAGGAAGGGCGTGAGCTGTATTAGCCCGAAACCGTTCGTGTTACATGATGGATTGATTTAAGCTTTTTTATGCAATAAATCTTTTGTGCAGCAATCCCCTTGTTACTTTAAATATATATATATATATATATATATGTATATATTGTACATGTTCCTATAAATGTGCTTTTTGCATCAAATGAGCAAACAAAAAGACCAGTAGCTATATATTTTTAATATTATACAAAGTATTCTTTTATTTTAGTTATATTATTTAGAGTTCCTTTAATATATTTGGTGCACAACATTATATTAGCACAGTTTTTCGTTAAAAGTGTTTTGTCAAGCAAACAGTTGAATACATAGATAAAATATGCATATGTGGTCTTACACCTGTCAAAAGATTTGTAATTCTGTGATTTGCACACTTTTGCCACGATGTATAGCCAAGCAGGTGACATGTTGTCTGTCTGCCTCTAGACAGCTCACTGGTCAATGAAGCAGCATATCAAAAAAATATATTTTAAAAAATAAATATGCATTAAGCAGGCTGGGCTGTTTTTTAAAAACTGAAGCAAAGTAAAAGGGTGTTACCACAAAAGCCATTTGAATACAATTTTTTTAACCTACTTACTACAGGCAACCGTGCACTTTCCTTTTTTCTATTTCATCCTTGCCTATTAAAGCGGAGTTCCACCCACAAATAGATCTTTATATATTTAAAATCCTCTATACATGATGAATCTGAGCCTTTGGAAAAAAAAATGTTATATCAAACTTAGTGCCCTGTCGCTATGTGGTCCCTGTAATCTTCCACTTCCTGATATGCGGCACTCCACATCACTTTGTGCCTCGTCTGGGCTCATGGGAGATGTGAGTCATCATTTCCCATGAGACAGTGGGCATCCCTGAGCTGTAAAATCGTGTTATTTCCAGACAGGAAATTATGAGATTTTGTGGGGGAGAGTCATGTTTTCTATGTTGCCATAACAACTGGGCAACACCTTCCTCCATCGCTGTCCATTGTTATGGCAACAAGACATACACTCGAGATTGAGATGTGCATGCTGGTTACCCAGCATGCACCTTATCCAGGAAGAGACTCAAGGAGGGTACGATTGGGCTTCACATGCCCACAGCTAAGATGGGATCTCCCAGTAAAGAAAAATCAGCAATGTAAGTACAAAATAAATAGGAAGACTACCCGTATTTAAAGCTATCAATTACTTTATTTGTGTAATGAATACTAACTAGGTGGATGCCAGCAAAAAAGAAAAAAAAATGATGTGGGCGAAACTCTGCTTTAAGATAACATAAATCTAGTTCAGTGTAGAGTAGACATGTTAGTTTGATTTAACTGTCAATGGAAATTTTAATATCATTTATTTATATCTCATATATAGCAGTATATGTCTAGAAGGAATATGTAGATCATCACATGGTTCTTTTCTCCTAACTTGTTATCAAGTGTATTTGATGAGCTAATTATTTTATCACAGGCAAAACCGGAGCACAGAGATGACAACTGTTAACAGACTTCTTCCTTAGGAGGATGAATCTGTGGAAATGGAGAAAACATTTCAAATTAGGTATGGTGACTTGAGTATGGTCCACTAAATGGTATCTCTACAATAAACCTACTGTATGATGATGCAAACATATAATCTGTAATAGACAGTTTCACATTCCTCCTATTGTCAAGATTGCAGGAACATGGGCCACATTCCTGTGTAATTTAGGTGTGAACCGGCCCTCAAGAAGACCTTGCATGAAGGCATCATTAGCCCTTAAATTTAAAAAAAAATGTGAGCCCTTTATATCTCAAGTTGTTAAATAGTGCAGCCTAACCTAGAAGAAATGTGGCTGTATGGCCCTCATAAAAAGATAACAACCCAATTCTCAACCCGAGACTTCTGTTCTGACACAGAGAGTATACAAGTAAATGACAACAACAATTTCACATGCATGAAATAGAAATGACCCTACCATACCAAGATGAAATTTGAACATCAAACTGCAGAAGCAAAGCACCATTAGACCCCAACTTCATACAAGAATATCAGGATTTAAAATTCTTTATTTTTCACTGCTGTGTGAGCCAATGTGGTTAAGAAGGGAGATAACTATGGGATGTATTTTTTTGTGCATGGAGCTCCACTTTAAAATCAAGTTAAGAACATAAATTAAAAAGCATTCAGCAGTCACAGCAGTACATTGCTCCTGGAAATTATTACTTTGCTGACCATTAAGTGATGTATTTGCAAATATGGAACAATATGACTCAGTTTCTGCATATTCCTCGTACAATGAAACCACAATGATATAAAAAATGTTCTACTTACTACTACTGGCAATACCTTTTAACACATTTTCTGTTGCTCAGAATGTTCTTTGATTTGGTGAATATGTAGAAATACTGTTTATAGGTCAAGGGGACGATGGCATCAGTGGAAATGATCTGACAGCTCAGAAGAAAATTGATTGGAAACAAGTCTTAGTTTTTGTCTTGTTTTTGTTCTATTGTAGGCTTTCTTGTGCAACACATACTGGATTCACTGTAAACTTTAATTGCATCTTTTAGATAAAAACTGAATAAAGGTAGCATGTGTTTAGAGAAATTCCAGTCTCCATTGCTGATCTCCTTCTTAAAATGCTAATTGCCTGGTTGTCTCTAACTTCAGTATTTCCTAAGTTACTTAGAGCAAGCATGCAGCAAACAAAGTCACAACTTTGTATATTTGTTCTAGGCCAGTAACTCAGGATCGGCATGACAGCCAGGGAGATAGCTTTTTTAGAAGGACATGTCTTCAGTGGGAGCCAACATATTTCTGTCAATTCAGGTTTCCTTTAATGCCATCAGTCCTAGCTGATTTAAACTTGAATATACTGATAATGAACTTGTCACCTTGTCCTATCTTCTGCTGTTATGTTCAGCAAACAGTAATATTTGATTTTCACTACACTTAGTGTACCTTTCATATGATGTACTTGTTGAAATCTGCCACTCTAATCATACCTTCCAGTCTTATCACGAAGGGTACTTTAACCTTGTATATTAAGTTTGAATGTCACTTTTCCTTCATATGGATCATGGATATTGTCTGTAATAATTCCATCAGCATGAACTGTACACACGACTTCAATCGCTTTATTGTGTGGAACATTCACCAACTTCACTGCCACCAATGGGTTGATGTAGGTTGGCTGAAAAGGAGCAAACATTTCTGTGGTAATATCAATAAGCCAAAGAAAGCCAAAGTAGTTAATGTAGTTGTGAAAAGTGGTACCTGAGCTTTCTTTCCATAGTATGGGAAATACTGCAAGTTAAAGGATGCATCCTCTGGATAATATTTGACCTCCCAGGGGTCTGCTTTGGTCTGTGTTTTAAAAGTATACATAACATTTTTTTAAAGAAATGCAAGCAATATTGTATAATATCATTTTGACAAATTGCATGGCAAAGTATCCAGTGCAAACAGGCATTTAAAGTGTATGTATAGTCAAAACATAATTGATTTACTTTTCAGCAGAATAAAGCTTAGTACACACTATCAGTTTCTTTTTCATTCAACCCAGCGGGCTGAATTTAAAAAAAATCCTGAGGAGCTCACTGTACTAACTATCTGATGTTAGTATGGCCATCTCCCCACTGAGCTATTATGTTCTGACTACCGAGTCAGCTGTCTGTGTCATAAGACACAGAAAGCGTAGTTCAGCCCCACCTCCCACTCCCTCCTCATTCGCTGTGACTGACAGCAGCGGGAGCCAATGGCTGCATCTCAGCCAATGAGGAGCTGGAGAGCCTCAACTCTCATGCATTGCTGAATCGAGATTGGACTTAGGTAAGTATTAGGGGGGCTGAAGGGGTGGGTACACTGAAGGTTTTTTTTATCTTCATGCATAGAATACACAAAGGTAAAAAAACATCCTTTAGAATCACTTTAGAGTGGAACTCAGAAAATTAGGTCCTGTTAGATCCCTTCAGGCTGGCCCTTTTTGCAGGTAAAGCTGTGTAAGGCAAGGTTCACACTATTGCCGCATGCGGCTCACAGCAACGGTCTGCTGCGTCTCCATTCATTGTTTCAGGTCTGATTTCAGCCGAATTTTGGGCTGAATTCGGACCTGAAACGGACCAAAAGACACACAGGACCCCTGTGCAAATTCGCACAGGAGCCACAGTGGAGATGTGTGAACCGACTCCATAGAGAGCCTGTCAAAATCTACTGCAATGCAAATTGGATGCAGGGAAATCCGCATACAATTCACATAGGTGTGTACCTTAAACAATAAAAAAAACATCTATACTGTTTAATATTCAGTAATACACTATCTCACCCTGCTCTGCACATGCTCAGTTGCTCTCCATTTTTAGACACTGTTGAATTTTTAAAGGCCAATCTGCTGACAGCATTAAAGCGAAAATAAACCCACCTATGCTTACAGTCAAGGAACCTGCTTCTGTTTGATCTGCAACTGTCATGATGCTGTGCATGTGATCAGTTTTATTTACATAGTTAACCTGGTTGAAAAAAGACACATGTCCATCTAGTTCAACCAATAAAAGTTATGACACCAACCATTTGATGGTTTGACAGTTTGGTTACAGCACACATTAATTTTGGTAGTATAATTATTATGCTATTAATTAATTATTATTAATTAATATTAATTAATAATAATTATGTTCTGACAGGGAGACTGCCCCCCTCGCCAGTGCTCACAGCCATTGGCTGCCAGCGCTGATCAGATGCTGGTTTTTCAGTATTCCAGCCGTTCAGCCTGCTTCTATCGGATAGGCTGGTTTACACATGGAACAAACGTCAGCTGGTTTCTGTTAAACTAGCCAATATTCAGCCCGTGTGTACCAGGCTTAAAGTGATTGTAAAGCCTTGTTTTTTTCCCTTAAAAATAATGAACATGTTATATTTACCTACTCTGTACAGTGGTTTAGCAGAAGGCAGCCTGGATCCTCCTCTTCTTGGGTCCCTCTTGCTGCATGCCTCCACAGTAAGCAGCTTGCTATGGGGGCACTCGAGCCAAGCCACAGCTCCCTGTGTCTATTCAGACATGGGGCCGCGGTTTGGCCTTGCCCCCTCTCTCATGATTGGCTAACTGACTTTGACAGCAGCGGGAGCCAATGGCGCCACTGCTATGTCTCAGCCAATCAGGAGGGGAGTCCCGGATGGCTGAGGCACTCGTGCAACATCGCTGGATCTAGATGGGGCTCAGGTAAGTCTGAGGGGGGCTGCTGCACACAGACGTTTTTTTAACTTAGTGATACACATGGGCGTATGAAAAAAAATAAGCAAAACGTCAGGCCCGACGTCAGGGAAAAATCAGCATTTTTTCCAGCGTTTTGCATCGGCGTTAGTGAGCGTTAATGCGCATTAGTGAGCGTCTGCGTCAATAGGTGTTTTTTTGAAATAAAAAACATTCCTCTGCTATTTTTCAACCTGAAAATGTCTGCGTCAAAAACACAGATTAACGTCGGTACGGTGTTAGTGAGCGCTTTGACTCGTCGGCATCAAAAACACCAAAACGTTACAGCCTCGGAATGCCCTGGCCATGGGTTCTACTTTCAGCTCACTAACGCCGATGCCATCTACAGCTCAAAAATGTTGGCGTTTTTATGGGGCTATTGAATAACATGGAGAGCTGTAAAAACCGCTAAAAAACGTAGCTGTAAAAACACCCGTGTATATGAGGCCTAAAAGTTTTTTTCTTTAACCACTTACCAACCGGAAGGTTTTGCAGCTTTAGGACCAGAGCACTTTTTGCGATTCGGCGCTGCGTCGCTTTGACTGACAATTGCGCGGTCGTGCGACGTTGTACCCAAACAAAATTTGCGTCCTTTTTTCCCCACAAATAGAGCTTTCTTTTGGTGGTATTTGATCGCCTCTGCGTCATTTCTTATCGCCGCTATAAACAAAAGAAGAGCGACCATTTTGCAAAAAAACCCAAATTTCTTACTTTTTGCTAAAATTCAAATCCAAAAAAAAAATATAAAAAAACATTTTTTTTCACCGTTTTTGGCCGAATTATATAATTCCTCATATTTGCGATAAAAAAAATTGCAATCGGCGTTTATTGATTGGTTTGCGCAAAAGTGGTCGCGTTTACGGATGGTGAGAATTCATTTCTGGGGTTTTTTTTTTTTTTTTATTTTTTACTAGTAATAGCGGCGATCTGCGATTTTTAGCGGTACTGCGATATTGGGGGGGACATGTCGGAACATTTTGACACTTTTTTGGGACCAATGACATTTATTCAGCGATCAGAAATTTAAATGTCCACTGATTACTGTATAAATGTCATTGGCAGTGAAGGGGTTAACCTGCAGGGGGCGATCTAGGGGTTAACTGTGTTCCCTGGGTGTGTTCTTACTGTGGGGGGGTTGGGCTAACATGGGCATGAGAGATCTAACTGATCCCAGTGACAGGGATCAGTAGATCTCTCATGCCCCACTGACAGGGCGGGGAACCGCCGTGTTTACATCGGCGGTTCCCCGTTCTTTTCCCTGTTGCCGCTCATCGCGGCTCGCCGGCGGACATCGGGTCCGCCCAAGCCGCGGGCACACTCCTCAGGAGTGCGGCGGGGGCGCGCGCGCGCCGCCGGTGGAGCGCGCGCCCCCTGGTGGGCAAAATGCGAATCGCCGCCTATTTACGTCGATTCGCGCCCAGCTCCCCGACTGCCGCCGTGAAAAGACGGCGCGCGGTCGGGAAGCAGTTAAATAACAAACATGTCATACATACCTGCTCTGTGCAAGGGTTTTGCACAGAGCGGCTCCGATTCTCCTTTTCTGGGGTCCCCCGGCGGCGCTCCTGGCTCCTCCTCATCGAGTGCCCCAGCGGAGAGCCGCTTTCCATTGGGGGAACTCATGCGGGCATGCTCCCGAGTCCTGCTGCTGCGTCCTTTGACACAGACAGCAGGACTCGGCCCCGTCCCCAGTTCACGTGTCACTGGATTTGATTGACAGCAGCGGGAGCCAATGGCTCTCGCTGCTGTCAATCTATCCAATGAGGACCTGAGACAGTGTCTGGAGCTGCTGGGCTCATTCTCATGCTGGAACGATTGGGTTCAGCTAAGAAAAAGGGGGGCAGCTGAAGCACAGAAGGTTTTTCACCTTAATGCATAGAATGCATTAAGGTGAAAAACCATGAGACTTTACAACTCCTTTAATGCATAGAATGTATTAAGATAAAAACCTGCTGACTTTACAATCATTTTAAGGAAGGAAACAACCGCTGTCAGTTTTTTTACAGATACAAAAAAAAATCTGTTTTACCCATACAAAAAAAGGAGAGGAAATATATAGAAGTTGAGGGATATTCCCATTACAGACAGCTATCATTCGAAGATTTACCTTGAAAAAATGAAAAATGTTGGATTTCCTATTGCTTTGACAATAATCACCAGGGCAAATAGAGAGAGGGTAAATCTACAGTATTTAGTGGGAAAACAGAGAGTAATAAAAACATGATAGTGTTACCAATCCTTCCCTACCCCTATTAAAAAAATGCCAATAGATGCAGTTTAATTGGTATATCTCATAGGGGCTAACACTTACTATGCTTTCATATACTTCAATAATTTTTTTCCAGCCTAATACCATTTCACTATGCTGCCAAAATGCAATCTGTGATTTTTGGCACGTGGACATAATTTAATTAGAAAACTACAAACCTTTGGTAAGCACTTAAGTGTTGGAGTTGAGTGATTCCGAGGTACAAAATGTACTATCTGAAATGAAAAATAATGGATTATGTAACAACGTGTTTTACTGTTGCTAAGTTGCAACATTATTGAACTTCAGAAGCCTCACAGATTTTGTACTTGCACATTCACAGATGGATCACATTAACCACTTAAGGATCGAACCTCTTTCTGAGATTTGTTGTTTACGAGTTAAAATCAATATTTTTTTCTAGAAAATTACTTAGAACCCCCAAACATATGTCTATTTTTTTCAAACACCCTAGAGAATAAAATGGCAGTCATTGCAATACTTTATGTTACACCGTATTTGCGCAGCGGTCTTACAAGCACAATTTTTTTAGAAAAAAATTTCACGTTTTTGAATTAAAGAATAAGACAGCAGTAAAGTTAGGCCACTTTTTTCTACATTGTGAAAGATAATGTTACGCTGAGTAAATTGATACCCAACATGTCATGCTTCAGAATTGCTCCCGCTCGTGGAATGGTAACAAACTTTGGCACTTAAAAATATCCATAAGCGACGTTTAAACATTTCTACAGGTTGTTAGTTTTGAGTTACAGAGTAGGTTTGGTGTTAAAATTATGGGTCTCGCTCTAACGATCGCGGCAATACCTCACATCTGTGGTTTGAACATTGTTTTCATATTCCGGCGGGACTTATGTATGCGTTCGCTTATGTGCGCGAGCTCAGCGGGACGGGATGCTTTAAATTTTTTTTAGAGCATCCAATGCTATGGAGCCGAGTGGGGGCCATCTTTCCCTCATTCGGCATCCAGACTCTGAGGGGAGAGGACCCGATTGCCCTGCCGCTACCGACGGTTCTGGTAAGCGGCGGAGACGACAGGAAAGCGGCAGGGGGGCCCTCTCCCACCCCCGATAAAAGTGATCTTGCAGCAAATCCATCGCAGAGACCACTTATATCTGAAAAAGGACTGCCCGCTGTTCAAAAAAATACTGGGGTTATAGTAGCTATCTGCTACCATAACAACGGTATTCAGCGGCAAAGTACCACCGTATAATGACAGCGGGCGGTCCGTAAGTGGTTAAAGCCCAAAGACAGGCCATTTTATAAAGGTTCCCCAGCAATTAAAAAAATGGTGAAAATACTTACCTTCCCTCTGGCACTGTCCCTCCCACAGTAATTCTTTTTCACCACAAGATAACACCCAGCGCCGCTCAGCCCAGAAAACTGAGCATATCTTGTGAGTGATGGGCATCGTGAACCTGTTTTCTAAGGCGGCGGCACTACAGTGCCCTGCACTCAGAATGTAATGATCTAAGAATGGTGCTGATGTCATCACATCAGTGGGGGGGAGCGTAGTCTGTATTTGGGATTTAAAATGATGGATGTGTTTATCGTGATGTCTATATATGGAGAGGTCAGCTTGTAAAGGAGTCGTACCATCCCTTTAAAGATCTGGCTGTATTTTTAAAGCATTATCTGAAGGCAATAACTAGTTTAGTTGCTGTCTGTACAAAATGAAAATTTATATTTAGTAAGAGCATTTGTATATTGCACAATATACATAGGAAATGTTTCAAATTCTTACCCTATTGATTCTTATAAAAATGCATGGCTGTCCTTTTTGAAATCCAAAAGGGTCTTTATCATCAACATTATAGGCACAGTCTCCAAGCTCTGATTCCAAAAACTGGCATGCATACTTTGAGCGACCAGAAGTGGACAAGAAAGCTGCCACATCAGTGACACCAGTACAATTTCTATTAATTTTTTGCTGTTGTGTTGTGTTGTATGCTGTAAATTCAGAGCAAAAAAGTCAAAATTGTATTATATACACTGTAAATACAAAACACACTATGACCCTAAATGCATGGTTATATTTTTAATCTCCAAAAGGCATCAGATTCAGTAAACAATTACCAAGCATTTTACTATCTTTTGGTAGGCTTTAGCAAAATTTGGCATAGATTTAGGATGAAGGGCACTTTTAAGGGCTTATAAAAAGGCGTTAGCTTAATCTTACAGTACAGGACACAGGATGGATATTCATAGACCATGGTTCTTAGGCTACTATCTTCAGGTGATTGGACACTGGCAAAAGCTTTACTGGACACTCCCCCAAGGCAATTCCTATAACCCCACTCCGTAAGTCCTTGTTTTCTGCAAGTGTCCTTAGGTGATGGACCTCTTCTACCTTATAGAGACGTTTTCTGTGATTAGCCAGTTTTTTAAATTTACCTTTATTTTAATTTTGATTCTTCATTCATCTCTTTAGTGCATTCTACTATAAAAATAGAAGCAGTGCATCTGGACTGGTGTACCCTTGGTAATACCATGGAAACTGTGCCCAAACCCCACACTGTGGGGAGGCCTGTAGTGTGCCTTTGGGCACTGGATCCTACATAGCTTTGAGGATCCTATTGTATTAGGGTGTGCACCCCAAAGCTTAAACAGACACTACCAGTCACTAACGATGTTCATTCAGAAAGGGAAGGGTCCAGTAAAATTACACATTTACCAGCCCCTTCACCCACCTATCCTGAAACATCCCAGCAGCAACAGCCAGTGGGAAAGGAGGGAAGCCGGTAGCACTGCAGGGGAAGAGAGGGGCAGGGCAATAGAGGGAATCTGTGCTGCACAGGGTGATTAGGGTGTGCCCGGGCACACCTGGCACACCCTGTGCGCACGCCTATGTGGCACTGACTGCAATGAGTATAGTTAGCTACAGGGTGCTATATAAATCCAGGGTCATGGTTCATTCCTATGATTTCCAGACCCTTAAGACCCCTCTGGTTGTATAGCCACCATGATATGAAGCCTGGACCCATATAAGGACCAGCAACACGAAAAGGTTAGACAGGTTCTTCCTGTTCATTGGATACTGTAGCTTTACAGTAAATATGAGACTCAGTCTCTTCATTACTTGAAATACACTTATTTAAGTACCCCCAGGTATTCACTTTGCGAAATCAGCAGGAAGCTGGGAACGTGTTTGAGTTTATTCGCTTATCAGGTGTTTAAACTTTCAACCTGAAGGTAAAAATTCTTCCATGCTTTGGGAATGGCCAGGTGTTACATTACATCACAGCTCACACTTTTACAACCACTTCTGCCCAGAGCCCTTAAAAGCTACTTGGGCTCTTCCTCCCAACAAGGACTTCACTACAGGATGGTTGAGAAATAGTAGAAATAGTAGAGAATGAAGAAGACCTGGAGAAAGTGCTAGAGGAGGCTGTGGAAGATTTCTCACGCCCAGATTCCTATATACCTGATATGGCCACAAGCAAAATGCTTGCCAATATAGACATGCTGTTTTCTGCTGTATGCAAAAGCCTTGGCACAGCTGCACTTTCCCCTGTCTTGTCATACCCCTATAGGTACAATGAGACCTGCAAAGCCTTAAAACAACATTCCCCATTCATGAACAAATAGAATGGTTAATTTATGATGATTGGGGTACGGCTGAAAATGTTTCACTCTTGCGTGAATCTTTGCCAAGCTATATTCGGTGGAAAAAGAATTCACAAAATGGTGGACTGTTCTGGTAGTGGCCATCTCATTCTTAACCACTTGCCTACTGGGCACTTTTACCCCCTTCCTGCCCAGGCCAATTTTCAGCTTTCAGCACTGTCACATTTTGAATTACAATTGCATGGTCATGCAACACTGAATCCATATGACATTTTTATCTTTTTTTTTTTTTTAACACAAATAGAGCTTTCTTTTTGTGGTACTTAGTCACCACTGGGTTTTTAATTTTTTGCTAAACAAACAAAAAAGACCGATATTAAAAAAAACCAAAATCATTATTTTGCAAACAGGTAATGCCTATAGTTAATTTTTCTCTTTCACTGATGTGCGCTGATGAGGCTGCACTGATGGGGACTGATAGGCTGCACTAATGGGCACTGATGAGGTGGCACTGATGGGCACTGATAGGTAGCACTGATGGGCACTGAGGCAACACTGGTGGGAACTGATGAGGAGGCACTGATAGGCACTGATACAGAGCACTGATGGGTTCTGATAGGGGGCACTGAAGGACACTAAGAGGTGGCTCATCCTGTGATCAGCTGTCATTATCTGACAGCTGATCACATGGTAAAGGGCCGCTGTTATTGGCCCTTTACCCTGATTTGCGATCAGTCCAAAGGACTCGGCGATCACAGAGCATGCTGCCTGCGTACCTCAGGGGGCAAGCAGGCAGCACGATCATGGGAGGACTTCCATGTATGGCCTCCCGGAAAGTAAGCCTGTGGTGTAGCCATCTTTCAGCTATAGTGTGGGCATGAAGTGGTTAAATAAACATCTTACTTTCTTATAGAAGATGTCCCGTCATTTAAGGACAGTGAATTTGAGCCACTCTTTGCTCTTGCAGGTCCAGTCCTGAAATCAGCTGTTGATGCAATTTCTGTTTGTCAAACTGCAGCTATTTGGACTAGGGCAATGAACAATCATCAGAATCCTGTATTCAAGGACAGAATTCTGGCAGAACACTTACAAACATTGCCTTCTGCCCTATTATTCTGTGTTGATGCCCTAGAAGTCATGACACAAATCTCCAGAATGTCTCTCATTTCTGTCCATATGTGCAGAACCTTAAAAACGTATTAAAACAAAATAAAAAATGTAATATATTGCAGCTTACCAATTCTTGGATGTGTCTGCATTCGTTTTTTAGGCTTCTTTCCCCTCTGACTCTGACCTCTTCTTTCCCATAGACACTCCTAAACCTTGTGGACAGCCTTTCCAGAAGAGTTGAAGCTGTTATAGCTGCAAAGGGTGGGCCAACTCAATATTGAACCCTACAGACTGTGATGCCATTAAAGTTCATGTGCATGTAAATGCAGACATCCCAATACTTTTGGTAATATAGTGTATGTCAGAATTTGGGGACTCCAGATGTGGACATCTTGGCTTCCAGTTTCAACAACAGGTTACTCCTGTTTGTGATGAGAACCAATGATCCTTTAGCACTGGCATCAGATGCTCAGGTAATTACTTGGACTCTATTCAGGTTAATAAATGCCTTCCCTCCAGTGCAGATTATTTCTTGATTGCTCCACAAGTTAGAGGAAGAGAAGAAATCAGTGATTCTCATTGCACCGAATTGGCACAGAAGAACATGATAGACAGACATACTCAAACTTTTGGGAGAGAACCCCTGGTCTCTTCCAAACAGACTTGACCTACTGCCCCTAGACCCCCTATAACACCCTGCTTTTCAGCTACTGGGTTTAATGGCATCACTATTGATACCCAGGGGTATCTCTGACTCTGTCTTTCCACCCTTATTCAGAGCCTGAAAGGCCATAAATATTCTACCATACCTGGAAATAGTTTTTGCCTGGTGTGACAGTGAACACAAGCTTTTTAAAACCAGAGATTACCCTCTATCTCACATTCTGGCCTTCCCACAATCAGGACTTGATAAAAATGTGGCTTTTAGTACTCTTAGGTGATATACTTCGGCCTTATCCATTCTATTCCAGAAACCTTTGACTTTGCTTTCCCTTGTGAGAATCTTTATTCAAATTGTCTCACAGATCAGACCCTCATTACAGCACACTGTGCTTCCTTAGGATCTCAATTTGGTTCTCTAAGTCCTGAAGAAGCTCATCTGGTGGCTATCATGGCTGTCAGATGTATTTCTTAATTAGTGACTTTCCTAATCCTCCATACAGATAAAGTGGTCTTGCACCGAACACCCTCCATTGTTTATGCGTGGTCAGAGCTGCTAGGGTCTAACCAACAGCCAAGTCTCTATCTGTAAAATGGACTTTCTCTTTGTATTGAAGACAAAGTCCCGTAAAGGACACCCTGCTTCTAAGTCCACTATTGCTAGGTAGATAAGACAACTCCTTGTGAGGGCTTATGCTCTCAAAGACAAGGCACTTCCAGTACCAATACATGCTCAAATCACCATATCATTTGGAGTTTTCAAAGCTTTCTGAAATCAGCCATCTGTTGCCTAGATTTGTAAGGCCTCTGCCTTATTTTTAATTCATACCTTCTCCAAGTTTTAACAGGGGGATATCTAGGCCTCTGTAGATGTGGATTTCAGCCGTAAGGTTCTTGCAGTACTTTGAAGTTGGGTCTGTTGATCCATGTTGTTATTTGGCCTGTTGCCACAGTTTTGTTTGCCTAATTGCTGCCCAGTCTCTCACTCATTGCTTGAGAATGTCCCAGGGTCTATGACTATCCAGCCTGTGTCCTGTACTGTATGATTAAAATAGGAGTAAATTTTGATTTCCCTATAAATTTCATATTTTGAAGTACATACAGGACACAGGGCACCCTCTCCTCTGTTCATGTGTCCCATCACATCCCCTCTGTTAGCATTTTTTTTTTGCTAAAAAACTGAGGATAGAGTGGGATGGCGTCACAGGAATACACCCAGGGAGCCTTCCCAGCAAATTGTTTGGCAGTGTCCATTCACCTGAAAGTAGCAGCCTATAACCCAGGGTCTATGAATATCCAGTCTGTGTACTGTACTTCAAGATATGGAATTTATAGGTAAGTCAAAATTCCTACTGTCAGCTTCTTTGCACATGCTTTTAAATTTTTTGCTATACCTGACTTACAAGCGAAGAGCTTTAAAAACTGTACCTTAATATTTACTCTTTGTGTTAATTAACAAGGTGTATGTAAAAAAATAGCATTTGCTTGATAGAATAAAAAACTGCTGTTTCCTATCACGCACATAGATCACATGCTCTCTATCTGTCAAACATTGCTGCAGAGCAACTATAATGAGCAAATAGGATTAAATATGGCTGCCCCATGTACACAAATATTTACAACCTATACACAGAAATATGAATTTTATTTAAAGTGTATGTAAACCCTCACCTTGTAAAATATCCCATTCTGTTTAAAATAGAAATCAATGGCAAAACCGATGTGTGTAGATATAAAAAAAATTATAAATACCTTTTTTATGGGTGATCACATTCCCTTTGTTCTCAGCTGCATAAGAGCGGAGGGAGGAGAAGCAGCAGCACACTGATCTTCCCAGTGAATGGCTGTGCAGAGGGGCATGTTAGGACAAGTCTAATCATTGGAGGAGAGCAGGCCAAGTTCTCAGCACAGCTAGAGAACTGACCACACTGTCCCCTCATTCCCAGTGTTGTCAGTTTTAACAGGAAAGCAAAGGGACTGGCAGGAACACCAGGGACCTCACACAAAGGAAGCAATACACAGAGAATAGTATACTTTTTCATATAAGTACATGGTACAGCAGGCACATAGCATAAATATGAAATGTAGGGTTTAACATAGATTGATGCATGATTTACAGTCACTTCTTTCACATGTATATTTGCAAAACATTAAATAAACTATAGTTCTCTTTAAAGTGATTGTAAACCCTAACATATACCCAGTGAAGTGACTGGCCTCATGTGATACACAGAGATGAAACAAATCTTTCTACTTAAGTTGTACCTGTTTATTTGCAGTTTCACTTCTCTACATCTGTTCAAAATCCAGAGTTATAAAGCTTGTATGAGCTATTAGAGTTCAGTGAGGAAAGCTCTGAGAGCTTATTGGAGGGAAGAGACACACCCCCTTCACACAGGAACAGAGGCAGGCAATATTTTTTACTTTATGCTATAAAACATACCCAATAAAAAAAAAATTAAAACATCAAATTTCTTCAGCAGTTTAGGCCAATATGTATTCTGCTACATATTTTTGGTAAAAAAAACCCCCAATACCCCTGGACCCGCTGATTGGCTCCCCTGTTGGTCAGTGGGCACGCGCACGCCAACAGATCGCCGTGTACGAGCCTGACGTACACCTACAGCGATTTGCGCAGCTGAGCCAACCTGCTGCAATATAATTGCAGTGGCTGGTTGGCAAGCGGTTAAAATGGTAGTAAATGCCTTCTGTTTATGTATTACGTACAGGTAAGCCTATAATAAGGCTTACTAGCAGGTACTGTAACTATCTCCTAAACATGCGCCGTGTAGGAGATTTTTACTTGTAAAGTTGCCGGTGATGTTACCAGCACATGCGCTCTGAAGGAACGGCATACCCGTGCCATTCCTTTAAAGCCCTGTGCCGTAAACAGTGACTTCTGCGTGCATGCACAGGAGTGACGTCATTGTGGATTATCCATTCAAAGGACCGGAGCCCGCAAACCTGGAAGGATGACCAGGTGAAGATGGAAGTCCTGTCAGCGTTGGTAGTATGCCATTGGAAGGCTTCATTTTAAGGTAAGTTTCATATAATGTTCACGTATGTGATGCATACAAGCACATGATAACATTGTCTTGCAGGAGGACAAGTTTTTTTTCCTGTGTTTACTACCGCTTTAAGTTTATAGGTTTTCAGTCAATAGCTGTGAGTAATATCCCACATGTATTTTCCAGTTTAGATCTAGGAAGCACACTACTAGACAGTGACACAGTATTGTGCAGATGCAACACTTTGAAAAAGTGCTAAAAAAATAAGTTACATACGCTCAAGAAACTTGATCAGAGCCTTCACAGATGGTTCATATGTTGCCTTGTTGGACATGTTATAATATAACACTATGTCATCATCGCTATATACATCTGGCCTCATTGTCACACCTGTAACAAAGAAATACACATTTAAATGTATATGTAAGAATTGTTGTTAGATAGGACACCCAATAGAAAGAAGTATATGGTTGGGAGTGGCCAGTATTGTGATACTTTGTGAAGAAGCCAAAATGTGCTTCTGGAAGAATGGTCAAACATTCCCATAGACACTCCTAAATCTTGTGGACAGCCTTTCCAAAAGAGTTAAAGCTGCAAAGGGTGGGCCAACTCAATATTGAACCTTACAGATTAAGACTGGGATGCCATTAAAGTTCATGTGCGTGTAAAGGCAGGCGTCCCAATACTTTAGGTAATATAGTGTATTTCTGAAATATGAGTTGGCTGTCTGTTATACAGAAAAAAACAGAGTGCTCTGGCCAATCAATAGCAAAGACTGCTGAACAAAGACTCCCTGAATACCAGGAGAGAAGGATGATTAATTGAAAACAAGGTGCGCTGTCTAATTACACATTGCCAGACTGGTAAATGTAAGTAAACAATGTGAGATATTACAAATGAGTATACCAATAAAAATCGGATGCAATGGTTCTATAGCAAACAATCACAGATTGGCAAAAGTCACATGCAGTGTAAACCCTGCACCTATTCTCGGACAAAAAAGGCCCTACTGCTACCTGTTCTTAGTATTTAGTAATGTTGCTGCATGTCAATACTGTGCATAACCTCTAAATAAAGACAAAATCCTAAACTGCCTCAAGTCTCTGGTGTGTCCTATAAATACTGCTGATTTGCCCAAAATGCACGGATGTTAGATGATATCTTAAAAGCAGCTCATTGCTTACAGACTAAAGAAAAACATGAAAGATATTATTGCTGACTAATCATTTTGCATGTCCTACTGAGTTGCGATCAGCATCCATGCGCATTGACCCATTGGGTCTGGTAAGGAGCCATTTCACATTTGAACAAGTTAGTGATTCACTCGACATTTCAAGATCATTGAATGTTTTTGTTACAGCACTTATTGAACACTATTTGGGACTGTGAGATTGGTTTTCACCAATCGTTTATATAGTTCTCCATTGGGACTGTTATGTTTCACGTTGTATTGATTTTTAATTTATATATTTTTTACTTAATTGGTTTATGCAAACGATTAGCGCATACTTTTATACGCCTTTTCATTTAGGTCTGGGTTTACATTGTATGTGACTTTTGTCAATCTGTGATTGTTTGCTATTAAACCATTGCATCTGATTTTTATTGGTATACTCATTTGTAATATCTCACATTGTGTCTGTTATACTGACGTTTTCTATTCAATACATTCTGAGTCCCTGTCCTGGAACATGTATCAGGAGGGTCAGAAATTTTTATTATACAGGATTTTTATAGTGCCAACACAGCGCTTTACAAAATATTGGGAGACAGTACAGTTACAATGCAATTCAAGACAAGAGGGTTTGGGGGACCCTGTTTTGGATTTGTGACTTATTTTTGCTTTGGCTTTGACACAAAATATAAAAGTCAGAAGGTCGATATGACAACTATGTAACTGCCATTTGCAAAATGAGTAGTCAGCAATGGCATCTTTCATGTTTTTCTTAAGAAATGTTTCCTTAATTCTGTAAGCAACGGGCTGCCTTTAAGATATCATCCAAGAACCGCGCATTTTGGGCAAATCAGCAGTATTTGTAGGACACACCAAAGCCTTGAGGCAACTTGGAAGGAAAAATGGCGGCAACTCAAATGCTTCTTCTGTTGAATCTTTATTTGGCACGTACAGCAGTGCTACATCTGAAACGTTAACATGTTTCGGCCAAAGCCTTTCTCATAGCAGGAAGCTATGAGGAAGGCTTCGGCCGAAACATGTTAACATTCCAGATGTAGCACTGCTGTACGTGCCAAATAAAGATTGAACAGAAGAAGCATTTGAGTTGCCGGCATTTTTCCTTCCAAGTTGCTGTATGTGGGACACAATAAGCTTGAGCACCGATACTCAGCCCATTATCCTGTAAGCATGTGGTAGAGCTTGGGTGAGTCCTTGTCTATACTAAAGACTTGAGGCAGTTTAGGATTTTGTCTTTATTTAGAGCTTATGCACAGTATTGACGGGCAGCAACTTTACTTAATACTGAGAACAGGTAGCAGTAGGGCTTTTTTCTTTTTTAGTCTGAGAATAGGCGCAGGTACTCAGTCCCAACCCTATGCTGTAATACACTTTCTACAAACAGCCTCACACAGACACAGGGCTGCCATTAGAATTCCTAGGGCCCCATACAGCCTAAGGCCTCATGCACAATGGACATTTTTACAGCTGTTGTTTTTGGTTTCAGACGTTGTGTTCTGCAACCAGTAAACTTTCCAGTATGTTATCCTATGTGTCCATGCACACACAGGCTGTTATCAGAGTTTTTTGGCAGGGGGGTTTTCTGGCTGGAAAAAACCCCCAGAACTAGTGGGTTTTAAGAGTTTTTCAGCTGTAAAAATGCTCAAACTCTGATAAAAGCTTAAACGCTGAAAAATGTGGCTATTCAGCGTTTATCAGCATTTTTGAGCCATAAGCTTTTGTAGGAGTATCGTTTTGCTAAAACACTGCAAACACTAAAAACGCTACTGCAAAAAAGCTGCAAAACTCATTCTACAGCTACAGCTTTTTGCAGCTAACACTACTGGCTTTTTTTTTATAACTTTCAGTGTGCATGAGGCCTAACTGTATGGAACTATAAAACAAGGCTGAAGTGTCAGAAATTAGACACTAGCTGCAGTGCTCGGAGATAAGCTGCTCCCATCTTCAGTCTCCAAACAGCTAGAAATGAATCTTCCCCGTGCTCCCTGCTCCGAACTGAAGCTGGGAACTGGGGTTTACATAATCATACACTGCACATACTTTGTTTTCAAGTCTTTTGACATGCACATTCAGGACCAGTGCTGGAAGGCAGTACATGGTACTGGCACATTGCAGCACAAAAAAAGTTCCTGGATAGCAGACTAGAGGTATACTCCGGGAGCATGCACAAGTGAAATCTACAATGCTACAAATATTCCTTTAAATGAAATCAAGTTAGATTCCTCAAATTCCTTTATTTACAGTATCTCCCAAAAGTGAGTACACCACTCACATTTTTGTAAATATTTTATTATATCTTTTCATGTGACAACACTGAAGAAATGACACTTTGCTACAATGTAAAGTAGTGAGTGTACAGCTCGTATAGCAGTGTAAATTTACTGTCCCCTCAAAATAACTCAACACACAGCCATTAATGTCTAAACTGCTGGCAACAAAAGTGAGTACACCCCTAATTGAAAATGTTCAAATTAGGCCCAAAATGTCAATATTTTGTGTGGCCACCATTATTTTCCAGCACTGCCTTAACCCTCTTGGGCATGGAGTTCACCAGAGCTTCACAGGTTGCCACTGCAGTCCTCTTCCATTCCTCCATGATGCTATCACGGAGCTGGTGGATGTTAGAGACCTTGCGCTCTTCCACCTTTGAGGATGCCCCACAGATGTTCAATAGGGTTTGGGTCTGGAGACATGCTTGGCCAGTCCATCACCTTTACCCTCAGCTTCTTTAGCAAGGCAGTGGTCGTCTTGGAGTTGTGTCTGGGGTTGTTATCATGTTGGAATACTGCCCTGTGGCCCAGTCTCTGAAGGGAGGAGATCATGCTCTGCTTCAGTATGTCACTGTACATGTTGGCATTCATGGTTCCCTCAATGAACTTTAGCTCCCCAGTGCCAGCAGCACTCATGCAGCCCCAGACCATGACACTCCCACCACCATGCTTGACTGTAGGCAAGACACACTTGTCTTTGTACTCCTCACCTGGTTGCCACCACACACGCTTGACACCATCTGAACCAAATAAGTTTATCTTGGTCTCATCAGAATACAGGACATGGTTCCAGTAATCCATGTCCTTAGTCTGCTTGTCTTCAGCAAACAGTTTGCAGGCTTTCTTGTGCATCATCTTCAGAAGAGGCTTCCTTCTGGGGCGACAGCCGTAAAGACCAATTTGATGCCATGTGTGGCGTATGGTCTGAGTACTGACAAGCTGACCCCCCACCCCTTCAAACTCTGCAACAATTCTGGCAGCACTCATATGTCTATTTCCCAAAGACAGCCTCTGGATATGATGCTGAGCCCGTGCACTCAACCTCTTTGGTCCACCATGGCGAGGTCAGTTCTGAGTGGAACCTGTCCTGTTAAACCTCTGTATGGTCTTGGCCACCGTGCTGCAGCTCAGTTTCAGGGTCTTGGCAATCTTCTTATAGCCTAGGCCTTCTTTATGAGTTGCCAAGTTGATATTCCAGTGACCAGTATGAGAGCGTGAGAGTGATAACACACATTTTAACACACCTGCTCCCCATTCACACCTGAGACCTTGTAACACTAATGAGTCACATGACACTCGGGAGGGAAAATGGCTAATTGGACCCAATTTGGACATTTTCACTTAGGGGTGTACTCACTTTTGTTGCCAGCAGTTTAGACATTAATGGCTGTGTGTTGAGTTATTTTGAGGGGACAGCAAATTTACACCATTATACAAGCTGTACATTCACTACTTTACATTGTAGCAAAGTGTCATTTCTTCAGTGTTGTCACATGAAAAGATAGAATAAAATATTTACAAAAATGTGAGGGGTGTACTCACTTTTGTGAGATACTGTATATATCAGCATTCAATTGACAGTATGAGTGACTTATGCTATTGGCACTGGATCCAGGCTGATATTCCTTTTGCCTTATTTCTCAATAGCTCTTTCATCATGCAAGAATTGCTTCTGCACACCAACTTCAAACTACAGTGAAGTGTAACAACTAGCAAAACCTAAAGAGATACTTGTTATGGACAGCGTGACTAAGATTGATCAATTACCTGGCGACTTTATTTGGTCCTGATAATACGGTTCATAAGGGCTGATGGTTTTCATCAGGGAATAGATGGAAAGAGCGAACAGTCCAATCATAACAATGTAAAAAGCTATATAGTAAGAAACAATGTACACTGTAAAGAGAATACAAAAGAAAATTCGTTATCAATTTATGATGCTTAACTTGGCTAAAAACTGATTCTAATTTCAACATAATATAAATTAATATTTTTCATCAGATGAGGATATGCAATATTCCCACAAACTAACTGCAATTTCTATTAACTATGTTATATAACACGTTTTATAAACTCTACCTGAATGTCAAACGCATTGAACCATTCATTAGATGTATGTGAATCACAAAACACAGAATTCAGTAACAGGTATTTTTTTCTTAATTATTAAATGATAATGTATGTCAAGACAAAATGTTTTGTTTTTGTTTTTAACGGAGTGTGGAAAGGTTAGACTCTCTGTCATGTTTTTATTGCAGTCTGTATGTCATGCTAAGCACTGCAAAAAAGTAACAGATAATCCAAAATGATAGAGTTGTCATAAGAGCAAGATGCCATTGGAATCTTTCAGTGTAGAGAAATGTTTGGGTGACTGTTGAATATGGGAATTCCTACCAATTGGGAGATTTCCTCTCACTTCCTGTTACAGGAAATGAAAGAATATCTCCATAGAAGAACGCAGACAGCCAAATAACCCTTCCACATCTTATTCTAAACAAAAAAAAATAGTTTTGGCTACTTTGGGTTCTCAAATATTGTTAGAATTATGTTATATATTTTTCCATATATTAATACTGTTTAGTGCTTGAGCTTACAGGTGTAGTCCCCTGTATCTCCCTTCTTTTCCTTTTTACTATACTTTACTAAGATACTATATGGGACATGTATGTCACTATACCACCTGATAGCTATGTAGATGATAAAAAAGAACGGAAAAGATGTGAATATTTTCTATTGCCCAGACATCCGAAGCAGACTGATCTGCTTACATAATATAAAATAATAATAATAGTCCGCTGTTTTTGTCATTTTGTGTTTTTTTTTTTGTATACAGGTTCTGAGCCAGCAACCAGGTCGTTAAACAAATTGGCGGTTAAACAAGGAGCCACAAGTAATCAATATTTTAAGCATTTTTAACTACTGTACTGTATTCTGAAAAAAAGGTCTAAACCCAAAACTCCAACTCAATAACATTGTTTTAATTTGCATAAGTACAGAACAGAAAAATATAAACAACAAAAACCCTGTACTGTACTGTACAGTACAATGATGTACAGTGCCGAAAGTAAAAGTAAGAGCTGGTCGTAAATCAGAGCGGTCGTTAAACGAGAGTCTGTACTGAAAATTGATAAAGAATTAAAATAATAATAATAATTATATTTCTGCTAAAATTAGCTAGTTAGAAACATGACAAGTAATATACCCCATTTGATTGGCGTTCTTCCCATAAATTCTGATGTGTCAGGATTCCATAGAAAGCGGCTAAAATTTTCCATCCGTTGGCTGCATGTCTTCTTTTCATTAAAAGTGGCCATTTTTGAAGATCAAGATTGAACCCTTCTATACAGTATGCAAAAAGGCAGCACCTCACTAGACTATCACTCTCTTTTATAGAAGTTTGTGAAGGTTGTTTAGATGTCAATGGTTCCGCTGTCAAATCAGATTCAGCTACTCTCCCTGTATTAGCATTGTTATCATACTACTCCATAAGGCTGTTGATATCAGGTAGCATAGAGTTTGTGGTTATCACATGCCCTTCCATTTTCTTCCACATTCTTCACTAAGTAACATTACGCACATTCTGCACTTCTTGAGCAGCATGAAAGTTCACCTTGATTGGTTT
Source organism: Glandirana rugosa (assembly GCA_018402905.1). Classification (NCBI taxonomy): domain Eukaryota; kingdom Metazoa; phylum Chordata; class Amphibia; order Anura; family Ranidae; genus Glandirana; species Glandirana rugosa. Next base: position 909,603 of record BLSH010340992.1, on the reverse strand, counting down.
ATTTACCGAGATAAGTGCATACGAATTTATGTAGCAAAGCAGAGACCTCTATTCACATTTTCTTTTGTTAACCCTGGCCAGCTAAAAGCAGGCACAGTGCTGGTTTATATTGAAAACATAATATAATATTTGTAACCAATTTTGTATTTTTTACTTTGAAGCAATCACATAATAGGGCTCATTCAGTGAGTGCCAATTCACACTACAGCGACTTTGGGAGGCGACTTGTGTCGCCCCAAGTCGCCTCAAGATGCTTGACAGAAGAAATCCCATGTTAGTGAATGAGAGCCGTCTTAATGTACACTACTGAAGTCGCTCCGACTTCAGAAAAGGTTCCTGTACTACTTGGAGGCGACTTCTATCCGACTTGTAAACAAATACAATGTTGCAATCAGCGCAAATAATTGCAAGCTGAACACTTATGCTCTTGCACTCAAAATCAGGTATCATTCAATAAAAAACAATGAAGTGCAGTGCAAATGACAGTTCCTAGGATAAGTCCATAGTATAGGAGGACCATAAGTCCCAGAAGGTAAGTATAAAAGTTCAGCGCGTATGGAAAATAAGGAGAATCTCAAAAGCATGAAGTGACACTCCCTCCACCTCCAAATAATCCGCTTCGCTCACCTCCAATCATAGAACTAACAGGCAGTCATATGAGCAGTATTCCTCATGAGGAATTGGTTAAAATCTGTTGTACTGGATCCCTCCGATGTGAAATCTCAGGTGCTCAGCATCAAACCCAGAAACAATCTAAGAGCTCTCAGTATGTAAGTATTGAAAGGTTTATTAAAAATATCCTACTCACAATTGACAAATAAAATTCAGACACATAGACACAGAGCAGTGCACTGTGTGTAGCTCAGGATTGCAGCAGGTGACGTGCATCAAAGCGTGGCGCCTACCCTCGTACATGTTATGATCAACGAACTTCCGACCCGCTGAGGAAGTTCGTTGAACATAACGCGTACGAGTTTGGGAGCCACGCTTTGATGCACATCACCTGCTGCCATCCTGAGCTACACACAGTGCACTGCTCTGTGTCTATGTGTCTGAATTTTATTTGTCAAATGTGAATAGGATATTTTTAATAAACCTTTGAATGCTTACACATAGAGAGCTCTTAGATTGTTTCTTTTGAGATTTCACATTGGAGGGATCTATCCATCCCGATATTTCTAACACTCAGCATGTACATACCACAAATTACACCCCAAAATACATCCTGCTACTCCTCCTGAGTATGGCGTTACCACATGTGTGAGACATTTACACAGCCTGGCCACATACAAAGTCCCAACATCCAAGGAGCACCGTTAGGCGTTCTAGGGATATAAATCTAATATCCTGACAACCTATCACAGTTTTGAAGGCCCTTCATATTTCTATCACATAGCCTGCACATACCAAGACTTACACCCCAAAACACATTCTGCTGAGCAAAGAGTAAACAAAAGTTTGCCTGTGGTTTTAGTAGTGCAGTTGTCCACAGGAGAGCATTGATCCAGGCAGCAGGCAGAGACATGGTCAGCGAAAGCAAACGGAATTGTCCAGGTAGCAGCCAGGAATATTGTCCATAGTCAGTACAGGCAGGGTTACTGTCCACATACAGTTCAAAGTCAGTGCAGGTAGAGATATTGCCATCAGTGCCAAAAAATTGGTCCTGGTAGTAGGCAGGAACATGGTCCATAGTACAGGTAACAGGCAGAGGTCAGGAAAAATGGGGACAGGGGTAGAGGCTTCTCCCACCCAAATCTCTTTGAAGCCTGTGGTCTCCAGACCCTAATCTGGGAATGAGAAAACCAAAATATTTGTTTTCTTCATGCAGAAAAACTATTCTGAAGCCCCTCACATATGTGAGACCCCTGTGTTATGAATTCCACTACTTCAGTAGAGGGTAAAAGGTCAGTCCAAGATGCAGGCAAAAAACGTGGTCAATAAACAGTCCAGGGTCAGTTCCAGAGCAGGCAGAAGTATGTACTGTTTAGTGCAGTGGCATAAGGGGTGTGAAGGTAAATGACAGGAATTGAGATTTATGTTTACCATACTTCACTAATAATGTAAAGTAATATGATAACGGCGGAAACAGTCACCTATACAGAGGCTTGTTTGGGAAAGACACTGGGGACAATAAAAAGTGGTGTCTCTTCTAACCCCTCCTCTGCTGGCATTTCTTTTGACATTTTTGGCCTGTTTCATGGGGGGGGTCTGGGTGTTTCTCAGGAAAATGGCGTTCGTGGAGTCTGCTTACTAAATCTGAGCGAATGCTTTCTGGTAGGACTTCAGGGTACAAAAGGGAGGTGACAATTTCTTCTTGATAATGAAAGGTTATGGGGGTCTCGGTGGAATTACGGTAAATCACATAAGTATTTTAAATGGCCAAACTGAAAAAATAAATAGAGACTTTTTTATACCAATGGTGGGTTCTTCTTGTGGGAAGGTAGGGTTGGATTTTTCGATCATTGAAGTCGACTTTCCCCATGAACAAATTATAATCATGGACGTGCTGGTTTCCGGATTGGACCGTTCCTTCCAGGGATTTCCATGTAGGTGTCATTATGAATTGATGAGAGCATGTAGACATTTTGTTTGTCCCTCCACTTGATAGCCAATATCTCCTCATTCCACAAAGTCGTCGACTGCTCTCGTTGTAGTCTTTCATTAATGAGCCTTTGTGAGAAGCCCTTCCTATTGGCTCTCACTGTACCACATGCTGAAGTCTTCTTCCATTGAAGATTGCAGAAGAGGGGCAAACTTGTGTAGTAATTATTTACATATAGATGGTAACCCTTTTCAAGGAGTGGGTAAACAAGCTCACAAACAACTTTTCCGCTGGCTCCATGGTACTCTGGGCATTCAGGGGGATGCATCTGGGTGTCCTTCCCTTCGTACACCAGGAAGGTATAGATGTACCCCGTGGCTCTGTCACATAAATTGTAGAGTTGAACCCCATATCAGGCCCTTTGCTGGGGATAAACTGCTTAAAGCCCAGCCTGCCTGTGAAGTGGACAAATGACTCATCCATGGAGATATTTTGGTCGGGGATAAATAACTGGGCGAATTTCTCAGAGAAAAAATTTAGAAGTGGCCGGATTTTATATAATTTATCATATGCTGGGTCATTTCTGGGAGGGCACTGGGTGTTGTCATTGGAATGGAGGAACTGCATAATCATTAGGTATCTTGATCTTGGCATAATGGATTAGTAGACTGGCATGTGGTGGATGGGGTTGGTGGACCAGTAGGAGTATAATTATTTTTTTTTGTGAGTCCCATATTGAAAGTGAGGCCCAAAAATATTCTAATTTCCTCCACTGTTAATTCTCTCCACTCATAGGGATGGGCGTAACTTGAACCTGGGTTGCTTGACATATTTTTTTGTGCATAGAGGTTGCACTGGGCCACGATGGAAGATAATAGGTCTGGGGTAAAAATTAAATTAAAAAAAATCAATAGGGGCAAAATTCTCTGTGTTCACCTGGACACCTGGCTGGGCTGTAAAAGGGATGTTTGCTGCTTCTGAGTTAGGAGGTAGCCACAGTGGGTTTTGAAGGGCATAGGGAAGACTGGCATGGGTCCTAACCCTTTGGGGCCGAGATTACACCCCACTAGTGCTTGGCCTTTCATGCGGTGGTGCTCCATTTCTCATGGATGCCACTGCGCTACTAGTGGATGCGCTAATGGTGGATGGCACTGAGCTGTTGGTTGATGCCACTGCTCTACTTGCGGTAGCCTGCTCTTCGCCAGAACGCCTTTGTTTCATGGGCACACTTTCATATTCCTCTGATTCTGTAGCAGACTCACTGCTTAAAACAGGTTCAAAATCAGAATCAGACTTAGACACAGAGAGCTCCCCGCTACTCTTATCGGTCAAGCTAAGAAGTTGGTTTTGGCCATACTGGTGGTTATAGGCTGTGGTGACAAACTGCTGTGATAAGGACACTGGGACAGATGTGGTTGCACTGATGGGTGCTGATGAGGCTGGTCTAATGAGGTTGCACTGCTGGGTGCTGAAGAGGCTGCACTGCTGGTTTCTGATGAGGGTGCACTTATGTGCACTAATGCACTGCACTGAGGCTGCACTTATTCGTTGGCACTGATGTGCACTGATGAGGTGGCACTGACGGGCGATGATTAGGATCCACTAATAGGGTGACACTGATGAGCATGTGGAGATTTTTCTTCATCTACTGTAGTACTGTCACATCAAGAAATGAAAATGAATCTATTCAAAGTGATGTAAATACTCTAAGACAATTGCCTGGTGACAACTCAAAATTTTGGATCCTCCCTCACTTTCACTCACTTTCACTCACTTTTCTCTAAAACAGGAATTACATCAAATTATATCAGTTTATATGTTTTGAAACATCTGTTTGTACTTACTCTCTCTCTGTTTATATACAGCATCTCACAAAAGTGAGTACACCCCTCACATTTTTGTAAATATTTTATTATATCTTTTCATGTGACAACACTGAAGAAATGACACTTTGCTACAATGTAAAGCATTGAGTGTACAGCTTGTATAACAGTGTAAATGTGCTGTCCCCTCAAAATTACTCAACACACAGCCATTAATATCTAAACCACTGGCAACAAAAGTGAGTACACCCCTAAGTAAAAATGTCCAAATTGGACCCAATTAGCCATTTTCCCTCCCCGGTGTCATGTGACTCATTAGTGTTACAAGGTCTCAGGTATGAATGGGGGGCAGGTGTGTTAAATTTGGTTTTATCGCTCTCACTCTCTCACACTGGTCACTGGAAGTTCAACATGACACCTCATGGCAAAGAACTCTCTGAGGATCTGAAAAAAAGAACTGTTGCTCTAAATAAAGATGGCCAAGGCTATAAGAAGATTGGCAAGACCCTGAAACTGAGCTGCAGCACGATGGGCAAGACCATACAGCGGTTTAACAGGACAGGTTACACTCAGAATAGACCTTGCCATAGTCGACCAAAGAAGTTGAGTGCACATGCTCAGCATCATTTCCAGAGGTTGCCTTTAGGAAATAGACGTATGAGTGCTGCCAGCATTGCTGCAGAGGTTGAAGGGGTGGGGGGTCAGCCTGCCAGTGCTCAGACCATATGACGCACATTGCATCAAATTGGTCTGCATGGCTGTCGTTCCAGAAGGAAGCCTCTTCTAAAGATGATGCACAAGAAAGCCCGCAAACAGTTTGCTGAAGACAAGCAGACAAAGGACATGGATTACTGAACCCATGTCCTGTGGTCTGATGAGACCAAGATAAACTTATTTGGTTCAGATGGTGTCAAGCGTGTGTGGCGGCATCCAGGTGAGGAGTACAAAGACAAGTGTGTCTTGCCTACAGTCAAGCATGGTGGTGGGCGTGTCATGATCTGGAGCTGCACGAGTGCTGCCGGCACTGGGGAGCTATAGTTCATTGAGGGAACCATGAATGCCAACATGTACTGTGACATACTAAAGCAGAGTGTGATCCCCTCCCTTCGGAGACTGGGCTGCATGGCAGTATTCCAACATGATTACGACCCCAAACACACCTCCAAGATGACCACTGCCTTGCTAAAGAAGCTGAGGGTAAAGATGATGGACTGGCCAAGCATGTCTCCAGACCTAAACCCTATTGAGCATCTGTGGGTCATCCTCAAATGGAAGGCTGAGGAGTGCAAGGTCTCTAACATCCACCAGCTCCATGATGTCATCCAGTGGCAACCTGCGCAGCTATGGTGAACTCCATGCCCAAGAGGGTTAAGGCAGTGCTGGAAAATAATGGTGGCCACACAAAATATTGACACTTTGGGCCCAATTTGAACATTTTCACTTAGGGGTGTACTCACTTTTGTTGCCAGTGGTTTAGACGTTAATGGCTGGGTGTTGAGTTATTTTGAGGTGACAGCAAATTTACACTGTTATACAAGCTGTACACTCACTACTTTACATTGTAGCAAAGTGTCATTTCTTCAGTGTTGTCACATGAAAAGATATAATAAAATATTTACAAAAATGTGAGGGGTGTACTCACTTTTGTGAGATACTATATATATATATATATATATATATACAGGGTGGGCCATTTATATGGATACACCTTAATAAAATGGGAATGGTTGGCGATATTAACTTCCTGTATGTGGCACATTAGTATATGTGAGGGGGGAAACTTTTCAAGATGGGTGATGACCATGGCGGCCATTTTGAAGTCGGCCATTTTGAATCCAACTTTTGTTTTTTCAATAGGAATTAACAGACACGACACTTCTATGCTCTACACGTCGTGGACTTTGATGCCTATGACCTTCGGACACGATCGTAAAGAGGACGCCACAACGATAGTCACACACTTCTCACCCTCTTCTCCCAACGTAACTGTTAGGTTGTGTTACCCGTCGTGTAAGTTGTGTAAAATATTCACCAGTCTTTGAACATTTATTGAGTACTTTCTTATTTCAATGTAATTTTGGTAACAAAAAGAACACTTTAAGGGTTATTCAAACTACACAGTGTACTGGGAGAAGGATAACTTTTTTGTTTTCAACCTAAGTTTTACCGGCTGAAGTTTTACCGGC
>BLSH010340992.1:877088-900023 GCA_018402905.1 Glandirana rugosa | reverse complement strand
TCCGTATCCCCCCAGCTACGCTCCAGTGATGCCCACGAGCTGCGTTGGGTGCCACCCTGCTGCGGTTCTTCCTCCTCCTCATGATCTTCCTCGTCCTCCTCATCCTCCAGAACTGTCCCCTGGCTTGAATATTTTTTTACCTGGCCTATGCTGGTGCAGGAACCCACCCACCGAGCCAATTGTGAATGACTGGCCTGATAACCGTAGAAATGACCCCTCTTCCTCCTCCTCCTCCTCATCCTCCTGTGCCACATCCTCTTCCATCATGGCCCGAAGTGTTTTTTCAAGGAGACATAGAAGTGGGATAGTAACGCTGAGAACAGCGTCATCGGCACTGACCATGTTGGTGGAGTACTCGAAACACCGCAATACGGTACACAGGTCTCGCATGGAGGCCCACTCGTTGGTGGTGAAGTGGTGCTGTTCCGCAGAGCGACTGACCCGTGCGTGCTGCAGCTGAAACTACACTATTGCCTATGGGGAAACGTGGATGCCCGGTGAAGTTATCCATATTTATGCACAAGGGCTACTCCTATTGCTTGCTGCAGCCTGTTAATGCTGTTCCTTACATTCTTTATCCGGAAGGTTGCACCCTAAAAGGGCCTTTTTCCCTTAAAAAGCAGCATGAAGATCTCATAGGCAAATAAGGGCAGTCTGTGGATACACATTGTTCTCTCCCCTGGTGTGACGATGGCACCGGGCGTCCAAGGCATTTATGCGGAGCTCAGTCTTCGCACGTTGGCAGTAGAGCACATATGCAATTATTGGTTTGAACTAGTCCCTGAGGAAGCCATACAGGCGAAACATGTTGGACACTATACGGACCCTTCAAGTATTGTAAAAGTTATATGCTAATGCCAACTATCCAACTGTATACGGGCATCCATTGTATTTACTGTATATTTTGGATTTTATAAATGTAACAATCCCAGAGGATCTCTCTGTGATCATGTTTTTGAACAAATAAATGTTAATAACTTTTAAAAAGAATCTTACTGTCTCTAAATTAAAACTATTCTTGCACCGCAATAGTCACAATTTCCCTTCCCTTTTCCCTCCCCTCTTTCCCCTTTCTCCACTCCCTTTTTCCCTTCCCCATTTGTATAACTTTCAATTTGCAACCCGGGATGAGGTGCTAATTTAATGGTGCTACCATACCTATACCTATTTGCCCTTTACACTATTGCCTGCTGCTGCTCGCACGGTCTCTCCAGCATGTGCAAGGTGGAGTTCCACCTTGTGGGTACGTCGCATAGAAGGCGGTGAGTGGGAAGGCTGAAGTTCCGCTGCAGCGCAGACAGGCGAGCAGCAGCAGGGTGAGAATGCCGAAAGTGCGCACAGACGGCCTGCACTTTCTGAAGCAGCTCTGACATATCCGGGTAGTTTTTTTAGAAACTTCTTTACCACCAAATTCAGCACATGCGCCAGGCAAGGGATGTGCGTCAAACCGGCTAGGCCCAGAGCCGCTACGAGATTTCGCCCATTGTCGCACACCACCAGGCCGGGCTTGAGGCTCAGTGGCAACAACCACTCATCGGTCTGTTGTTCAATGCCCGTCCACAGCTCCTACGCAGTGTGGGGTTTATCCCCCAAACATATCAGTTTTAAAACAGCCTGCTGTCGTTTCCCCCTGGATGTGCTGAAGTTGGTGGTGAAGGTGTTACGCTGAGCGGATGAGGAGGTGGTAGAGGGGGAGGAATCGCAGTAGGAGGAGGAGGCAACAGGAGGCAAAGAGAAATGCCCTGCAATCCTCGGTGGCGGAAGGACATACACCAAATGGCTAGCCGCCTCAGGCCCACCCGCCACTACATTTGCCCAGTGTGCAGTTAGCGATATATAGCGTCCCTGCCCGTGCTTACTGGTCCATGTATCAGTGGTTATGTGGAACTTGCCACAGATGGCCTTGCGCAGTGCACACTTGATCTTGTCCCCGACTTGTTTGTGCAGGGAAGGGATGGCTCGCCTGGAAAAGTAGTGGTGGCTGGGAACCACATACCGTGGGACAGCCACCGCCATCAGGTTTTTAAACTTTCCGTGTCCACAAGACGGAATGACAGCATTTCAAAAGCGAGGAATTTGGAAATGCTGGCATTCAGGGCCAGGGATTGCGGGTGGGTAGGGGGGTACTTCCTCTTTCTCTCCAGTGTTTGGGAGATGGAGAGCTGTAAGCTTCCATGCGACCGTGTGGAAATGCTTGGGGATGGTGGCGGACACGGTGGCGTTGCTGTCACATGCTCTGTTTGCTGGGTGGCAGGTGACACTGGCACTGTAGAGGTGGAGGAAGAGGCCGAGGCAGCAGCAGAAGAGGAAGTAGGAGGAGGCCGAGACCTTTCTTGGATTTTGAGGTAATTATTCCAATGCAGCTTGTGCCTTGAATTTAGATGCCTGATCATGCAGGTTGTGCTCAGGTTTAGAACATTTAGGCCTCGCCTCAGGCTATCATTGCACAACGTGCAAATCACTCGTGTCTTTTCGTCAGCACATTGCCTGAAGAACTGCCACGTGGGGGAATGCCTTTGAGCTGCCTTTGGTGTGCTAGGTCCCTGGGTGCGGTGGGTAGTAGCAGGCCTACTGTCTAGGGGACGCTCGCTCCGCTTTTGCAACCTGCTTCCTTTTTTGCTATGCTGGTGCCTCTGTGCGACCACCACCTCTTCCTCCAAACTGCACACGTCACTCGCATGACCCTCATTCCATGTGGGGTCTAGGACCTCATCATCCTCCTCCACATCATCTTCCACCCACCCTTCACCACTGCCCTCCTTGTCAGTCTGCCCACTGAGGAAAGCTGCAGCACTTGGCACCTGTGTTTCGTCATCATCAGAGACGTGCTGCGCTGGTGTTTCCATGTCCTCATCCTGCAACAGAAGTGGTTGGGCATCGGTGCACTCAATGTCTTCCACTTCTGGGGCAGGGCTATGTGGATGACCCAAGGAAAGCACACCAGGAGAGTCATCAAAAAGCATAAGAGTCTGTTGCATGACTTGGGGCTCAGACTGCTTGGCTAATTTACAAGGGGCTGAGGTGAAAGACAGATGGCCATGGGGTTCAGGTGCCAACTCTGAGTTTTCATCAAGGGACCGGTAGGGAGACAATGTGAAGGAACTGGAGGCATTGTCAGCCACCCAATCTACTATCGCCTGTACTTCTTCTGGCCTCACCATTCGTTGAGCGGCATTCGGGCCTACCATATAACATTGAAGGTTCTGTCGGCTACCTGAGGAAGGTGTTTCACTTGTGCGTGTAGTTAGCACAGATCGACCACGTCCTCTCCTTCCAACAGGAGCTTCACCAACACCAGCAGCACCACGACCACGTCCCTTATTTGACGCTCTCCTCATTCTGCCTGCAAATGTACTATGTAGCACTATTTAAGTATTTATTAATACAAAAAAGAATGAATAATAAATTCTTCTTCTTCTATAGGACCAGCAGAAACCTCTCCCTTTAGAACTAGGAGATGATTATAGAACAATAATCTGTCCCTTAGAGCAACAGCAGGAACCTGACCCTATAGGAGTAGGCGATAATTTTAGAAAAATAATCTGTTCCTTACAGGACCAGCAGGAACCTGACCCTATAGAACTAGGAGATGATTTTAGAACAATAATCTGTCCCTCTAAGCAGTAGACTCTACCTAGTCCAGTCAGATCATTCTGTAATGCAGGATGAGATGTCATTTGATCTGCAATCTGTCCCTAAAAGCAGTAGTAGTAGTAGTAATCTCTACCTAGTCCACAATCATATCGTTCTGTAATGCAGGATGAGATCTGCACTCTGTCCCTCAAAGCAGTAGTAGTGTAATCTCTACCTAGTTCACAATCAGATAGTTCGGTAACACAATCAGATCGTTCGGTAACACAATCAGATCGTTCGGTAATGCAGGATGAGATCTGCAATCTGTACATTAAAGCAGATCGTTCTGTAATGCAGGATGAGATCTGTAATCTGTCCCTCAAAGCAGTAGTAGTAGTAATCTCTACCTAGTCTACAATTAGATCCATGAGATGTTATTATATCTGCAATCTGTACCTCACAGCGCCGGCAGCATCCTCTCCCTACACTACAAAGAGAGCATGTGACATGCAGCACTAAGTGACTCCAGCTTATAAAGAGGTTGGGTCACATGATGCACTGGCCAATCACAGCCTTGCCATTAGTAGGCATGGCTGTGATGGCTTCTGAGGGCAAACCAGTGAAACGCTTGTTGATTAATGGCAAGTATGTGCGCACAGCCCCTGCTCTTTAGAGGAATAAAAGTAACCAGGAACAATCAATTGGCACTGTGCATAAGACCATATACAAGTATCTAAAGATACCACATATTATATAGTAAACAGAACTTTTGGTATGTATACACATGTAAACATAAAAACATGACATGAGTCCATAAGTCCATTAGCACTTAGCTGTAGGCAGCCATCCCAAGTGAGCTGAACCAGGCTCCAAACACTGCAAAAAGACAAGGAGAGAGAGGCACCTCTAAGTGTAATATGCACGTTTTATTGAAGGTGACAGGATTAAAAACACTCACATGTAGGTAGATAAAAACAGCATGGAAGGAGTAGTCCAGAGCGGCGCCACCGTCATATGAGGGTCCAGATGCAGCTAGCAGCTGAGAGGTAGTTCACCATTCTGAACGGCTCTCCCACTACCTCTCGGCTGCTAGCTGCATCCGGACCCTCATATGACGGTGACCTCCTTGTCTTTTTGAAACGCTTGTTGATTGGCTGCCCTGCAGCTATTCAACATGCGTGATCAAATACCCGAACCCAGAACCCGAACCCGAACCCAAACTTTTTTCAAATGTCCGGGTCACGGGCACCCCAAAGTTCGGTACGGACCCGAACATTACAGTTCGGGTTCGCTCAACTCTATTGGTCTGTGTACCGTATATATGGGCTAGACTTGTGCCCACCCCACAACTTTCATCTTTAACCACTACCACTCTCTTTCTATAGGCCTCCATTTGCCACAGGTGTTGGTACACCTCTTTAGGGGCCTCTGGCTTACTCTGCTTACCCACTGTTGTTTCAGATTTTCAGGGCCACCAGGTGGGAGACACTACCTGTCCTCTCTTCCTTTGGTTCTTGTGGGGGAGAGCGGGCCTGACTGGGGCCGTTTGTTGGCCACCCTTTGCCACCTCCCTGGCTGCATGCCCAGGCGACCAGATGCGCCCTCGTGGGGACACAGACCAATGATGATTTTTTTACCACTTTTTTCACTCTACCAGCCACTAATATGTCTGGGTAAGTATTGCCTTTTCCCTGGGACAACGCATGCTCATAATTCATAGTCATTTGTATATAGATTATTGCTTGATCTCTGTTATAATACTACTGTTGTACCTGCACTTATATGCTATGAATGTGCATTATAATTATGTTTGTTTTTACTTTGCAGAACCAATCAACACAGTGCTGGTTGCTTACCTGAGGAAGAAGTCTAACTAAAATTAAACTTCGAAACATGTCGGAATTACAGCTAATCAGCAGTCTTCGGGCCCTACTATAGGCCTGGCTGGCCTTCTGTCCTAACACTGTTTACCCGTGTTCCTAGTGGTTCTTATCGCTTCTTTTTTTTTATGTGTCACTTTTCTATGTGATGTTTTAACCTTGACCCAATAAAGAATGTTGTACTTTATCCATATACTTGTTTAGTACTCCTTCTTTGGGACAATAGTGCTGCACAAAAATCCCATTGGGCCTAATCCTTGGTCGCTCTAGTAATGTTGGGGATGCAGCACTAATTCGCAAACCTTTTCTGGTGATGTGAGTTAGGGGGTTCTTTGTTAATATTATGAGAAGGGCTCCCCTAAGTGCTGCCTCCTTGGATTATTCCTCGCTGTCCAAACGTTTCCTTTGGCTCTTGTTTTATTACACTAGGAAGGTGATTGTTTTAAATTGGACCCAAACTGCAGTGTTACATATTGGTTTTTGTAAAAAATTGATCAATCAAACATTACCTCTTTACAAACTCACGCATGAGGCTGGGGATGACTGATGAAGTTTTACAAGATCTGGGACCCTTGGCTGGATACCCAGGGTATCAGTGATTCCATGCTTCAATGATATTTGATTAGCAGACTGATTCTCCGCTGTGGTTTGTACCCTTCTTATTATAGTAGCACTGTATTTCCCCGAAAATAAGACCTACCCTGAAAAAAAGACCTAGTGTGGTTTTCTAGGATAGGATGGTTGCAATGAAAGCCCTACCTCAAAAATAAACCCTAGTTAAAGTGGCTGTAAAATACTGTAATGCGCTCTGTTATTATTGTTATTAGGATTATATAACGTGCCCTCCCGCTGCTCCCCTCCTTTCTTCCCAGCTGACATCAGCGGGGGATTTCGGCCCCTCCCTCTGCAGTGCTTGGAGTGATGAAGAGAGCTCTGGCGGGTTGAGTGAGCACCCAATGATGCAGGTTGGTATTTTGCACAATAATGTTACAGAAACTCACACACTGCACATTATATAATACTATAATAGAGCTAAATGATAATGACTTTTAAGCTGACAGGCAGGGAGGGAGAGGGGGAGAGAAGACAGGGACACAGGAGCTGGCAAATGAGAGCAGAGTGTTAAATCTAATGGCAAAATATGAAGTTGCAGTATTTTATATACAGTATTTACTCACTGGGAATTTTTAAAAAATAAATTTTATTGTATTATTCCTGTAAAAAAGAAAAAAAATTAACATATACACAAAATAGATTTCCTTTCAATACACAATTTGGCAATAATTTAACAATTTTATCCAAACACAGAAAAAGAACTCACATGCTGAATACAGGGAAAGATGGGCTTCGTGCAGAAACTGGGAGGATCAACCAGCTTTTTTAGACAAGCACTGTGCTGTCTATCATGCTTTAAAGGATCAGGATATACAGTAAATATATTTTTTATTTTTAGGGTTACAACCACAGCCAGACGGACTCGAGACTTATTGTGCACTTGGTGTGTATATGAATATTTTGACTCCCAGGCAAGATAAGTGCAAAAAAAAAGAGCTATTCCGTCGAGTACAAGAAAGGAATCATGGAGGACTCCTGAGGAAAGAATCGTACAGCTTTCTGCAAAGAGATAAAGTTAAATCTCTGAATGGTCTGAAAATGGCGAGCAGAGTGCGATAAACTCAGTCAAAAGGTGGATAAGGGAAATGCTAAGAAGCGCAAGTCTGGATCAGGTCGGCAGCCATTATTTCCTGAGCTGGAAGACATCATCTGTGAATGGATTGCTGATAAGAGAGCAAAGGCTTTGGTTGTGTGCAGGGCTGATATTCAAGCATTTGCCCTTGCAATGGCACCACAGTTTGAACTATCCCCAGAAGATTTCAAAGCATCACAACACTGGCTGTGTGGCTTCCTTCAGCAATATGAACTGTCTCTAATAAAATCGACAACACTGTTCTGGAAGATACAAGCTGGAAGATACTGAAGTTGTTAAACGTGCACCTGCATTCAAGATTTAAGTTCTTTGTTGATGGCATCGACTTTTCTAAATACCAACTCTCCAACATGATTGCTATGGTTGAAACTGAAGTGTTTATGGGCCAAGGATCTCAAACGACAGTTGATCAGAGGGGTGCCTAGTCAATCTACATTCCCTCCACTGGTTAAAAAAGTGCATGTGTTACCTGTATTTTGGCAATTCTTCTGGATGGAAAGAAAGCCCCACCTCTAATCATCACAAAGGGCAAGAAAGAAATGATTCCCGCAGAAATGACTGCTTATCTCCAGACTCTTGATATTGCAATAAACAAGCCATTCAAGGACCAATTGCACACAGAAATCAGTTAACACACTAAAAATAGATTGGAGAGAAATCGGCGTGGAAAATTTGTGAAGCTTAGCCTGCAATAGGTTGTAAAATGGGTGAAGAATTCAATAATAAAATCACTGACAGCTGCGTTGCCAATGCACTATGAGCTGGCTACATGGACAAGAGGTACTCGTTTAACCACTTCAGCCCCGGAAGGATTCACACTTTAGGACCAGAGCACTTTTTGCGATTTGGCACTGCGTCGCTTTAACTGACAACTGCGCGGTCGTGTGACGTTGTACCCAAACAAAATTTGCGTCCTTTTTTCCCCACAAATAGTGCTTTCTTTTGGTGGTATTTGATCACCTCTGTGTCATTTCTGAATGCCGCTATAAACAAAAGAAGAGCGACAATTTAAAAAAACAACAACAAATTTCTTACTTTTTGCTAAAATACAAATAAAAAAAAATATAAAAAAACATTTTTCCATCGGTTTTATATTCTTCCTCATAATTTTGGTAAAAAAAATCACAATCGGCGTTCATTGATTGGTTTGCGCAAAAGTTGCCGCGTTTATGGACGATGAGAATTTATTTCTGGGGTTTATATATATTTTTAAATTTTTTACTAGTAATGGCGATGATATGCGATTTTTAGCGCTACTGCGATATTGCAGTGGACAAGTCGGACCATTTTGACACTTTTTTGGGACCATTGGCATTTATACAGCGATCAGAGCTATAAAAATGCACTGATTACTGTGTAAATGCCATCGGCAGTGAAGGGGTTAACCTGCAGGGGGCGCTCTAAGGGTTAACTGTGTTCCCTGGGTGTGTTCTAACTGTGTGTGGGCTGCCCTGGCTGGGGAAAGGGAAAGACCACGGCTTCCATATACAAGAAGCCTGTGATCACCACCCTTCCCCCTCTATGAGAACGGAGATCCGTGTTTACTTACACAAACCTCCGTTCTCTGACTGCGGGGGGGCCATCGCGGGTAGCCCGCGGCGATCGAGTCCGCCCTAACCACTCCCTGGCCCCCCGGACACAATGAGCGTGCCTCCGGGGGAGCGTGCGCGCTCACAGCACTAGTTATCGCAGCCGCCATCATATGACAGCGGTTTGCAATAACGAGCCACTTTGTCGCCGTCAGACTGCGGTCGGCGGTCGACAAGTGGTTAAGGAGAGCTCTATTGCTGTACATAAGAGATTAGGCCCAATGGTTGGACAGGCAATGGGGATACAAGAAATACAGGCCGGAAATCGGAGTTTGGAGAGTTATGACGATGTTCCAGAAGAAGATGACATGACTGTATTTGAATAAATGTAGATTATTGTACATGAATAAATAAGACATCCCCTGAAAATAAGCCCTAATGTGTCTTTTGTAGCCAAAATTAACATAAGACCTGGTCTTATTTTTGGGGAAACACAGTATTATGGGTATTATGGTATATTGCCATCACTCTTGTCATCACAGTGTTCAGGAAAATTGCAACCACAGTTTATGTTTTTATTGGTCAGGTGATGCATACAGGTGAAACTGAGATCATGAAAAACGTAGCCCTTACAGGTTGATACTTTGTTAGGATTTACTAAACAGGTTTCAAAAGGCAAGTCTTTCCCTTGTGTTTTGTTTGTTTACGAGTTATTGCTTTGTATGAAACAACATATCTGTCTAATAATGCATTCACTTGGGCCTATCGGGCGACTGCAGGTTTTTTCTCGAAGTTGTGTTGACCAATACCTGTCTTTACCTATGCCTAATTTGAGGCCCTTTTTTCTGAATATATGTTTATTTGCTGTTTATTCTCAATAAACTCAGTTAAAAAAAAATATTTTGAGAAGGGAATTTTATCCACATTGAATTATAAAGCACTTAAGCTGCTATATTTTGTGCAGCTATACTCTCTGGTGAGTGTGGAATGTTGGTGATGGTTTGGGGTGTTCACAACCTGAATTTTATTTTCTTCACTAGGCAGTCCACGGATGAATTGGTGAACGTTTGCACACATATATTTATGAATTTGTGGAACTTTTTATTTATCTATTCTACACTGAACTGAATGAATTGATTGACTTTTTATTAATTTATTAGTTTGATCACAGTTGTATTTATTTATTTGACGTTTATATGATTTGTCACCAATATATTTAATATTATTTATTGACATCTATATTCACATTCTTAAGGTCTGTTTAATTCTTTGGAGCATTATATTTATTTATTTGCACAATTTTTACATTTATTTAGATAAATTGGTGGAATCATTTTTTAATATTATGCATAGTTCACATTTTTGGTGCTGCATCACAAAAATGAACATCTATTTGACCCCTCAATGATTAGAAAAATGAACAAACTTTCTTAGAACATTCTTAACCAAAGAGGTTTCTTTTAAAATTCTACCCATCTATGGCCAGCTTAACGTATTTGTAAAGGCTGTTTTTTCTGTAAAAATAACAAACATGTTATACTTACCCACTCTGTACAAAGGTATTGCACAGAGTGGCCCCGAACACACACAGTGTGGCTCAGCCCCACTCCCCGCTCTCTGCTTACAGGATTTGAGGAGAGCAAGAGATGAGAGCGCCACTGCAGACGGGCACAGCGTTGGATCAAGATCAGGCTCAGGTAAATATAGGGAGGGTGAGGGGCCAATACTTCAGTGAAACGTTTTTTTACCTGTGTAGCACCCTCTAGGTAGGTAATTGCTAGAGGATAGATTTTTGTGCAGGGTAGGACAATTTAGCAGGCCTAGCTGATGGCTCTGAGTGACTCACAGGTGGTGTCATCACGATCTCCCACTTCTTTCTAGAAGCTCCTGGAGTTTGCTGGAAAGTGAGATCGAAAGGGAGGTTCAGCCACCTGGGGTAATTTGAGGAGCTCTGACCAATCCCCAACTTGGATTGGCAGGGGGCAGGCCACCTTAATTACCCAGGGTCAGCCAAGCTGGGGAGGAGTTGTCAGGTGGAAGAGATGGAGTAAGAGAGTGCCGAGGCTGTCAGGGGCCTAGAGGGAGCTCCTCAGTCTGGGGGGGGGGTGACCTTGGGCTTGGGCTCGGGTGCAGACGGGACCACATTCAAGAACTCATGAAAAGGTCCTGGACTGGAGACATATCAGAGAGCAAGGAGAGGACAGCGGGAGAGTGCACTACTGAGAGACTCCAGGGAGGACAACTGGTCGCAGCCGAGAGGGCTGGTGAGTGAGGCACAGTCAGGAGGACTGGGGAGGCTCACCTGAGAGGACTGGGAGTTAGCAGTGGGAGATGGGTGCAGAACCAGAAGTGTGGACTGTGGGAAGAGGGGCAGTGGAAAGAGGCAGCTGCAGCCATTAGGGCTGGCAGGGCCTGAAGAGAACTTACTGAGAGCAGTAGCCGTGTTAAGGACAGTTAGCACCGGAACCATTCTACACAATAGGGGCCGGGGCCCCTGCCTGCAAAGGGCAATTCACTAAGGCCTTGCTGAGTTTTAGAGTTGAATGCCGGGCTGGGCAGGGTGATAGACAGACCACTATATTCAGCAGCCCCTATAAGGGTACCCCTATACCTTCAAAATAATAGGTGAAAAATTCATGTAAATATAACACAATTTCACAGTAGCGCTCAAAAATATAACTTTGAAAGTGTATACAATTCAGTATATATCAATCAATATGTGCTAGGACATAAATATGTGCATGAATAAAGTCCAATATGTGCAAAAATTAATGTGCAAAAATATGAGATGTGCAAAAAAATATATATAAAGTCCAATGAGTGAAAATAATAAATCAAAAATTCCAACATTGAGTGCTGTCCACACAGAAGAAATATGGATCCTCCACCAATGTGCCAGAAATAATCACCCCTAAGGAAAGAGGCTTACCGTACGCTAATTATAACAAGCATATGGGATCATATAGGTATCCGATCGTATTATCCACCTTAGTGTCTCCGACCGTATCATCACATATACCAACAGATGAATGACCGATAGCCAAACGTCTGTATCATAAACAATCCCCACATAGGAAAAAAGAACAGCCTCCAATCGTATAAAATCACTTAACATTCAGCTTTATTAAAAAGTATTACTCTTACATGCATTACATCTTTTTACCGCTATACCTTAATGCAGGGAATGCAATACAGTAAAAATGTTCTGCCTTTAGAACCAATTTAAGGAACTCAGCGGGTAGTTTGTTTAAAAAGTCTGGGAGACATAACCACAGTCCCTCGGGGTATTTAGGGTGTCTGTTTTACTTCTGTCTCTTCAAGTAATCTCAGAACAGACTCAATGATGCTGGGGTCATTCTAACTACTTGCAGACCACCCACTGTACATATGCTGCGGCAGGGCAGCCGCTCTGTGCCAAATCACTTACCTAGTACGTGAACTGACATGTCCGGGTATGAGGCACGCACGAGTGCCACTGGCAACCCACTCCGCTGTGATCACTCGAGATCCTACGGCACCTGTCGATTACACAGTACACAGGCAGAATGGCAATCTGCCTATCCCCGTCAGGGGATACCCCCCAGTGGGGTGTGTCCGGATCGTCATTGGCATCGCTCCGCGCAGCAAATATGGTAAACAACATACTCATTCCCAACGTTTCTTTTTTTTTTTTTTATATTTTCATATTTTTATTAATTACAGTTGCCTATACGTGCATGCTCCTGATGAGTGGATCATAACTTCACGAAACGCGTAGAGCCGATATATGCCGTATTAATTATTCAAGTTGTCTTATGCTGCAGAGATTGTATTGTATGGAGCCAATTTTCATCATTTGTGAATTATGTATTTGTTTCAAGTTCATATGTTACACATTTTTTAGTAGAGGCAATGTGCCCAACATATATAGTAGAGGCAATGCGCCCAATATATGTATTAAAAGATGTATGGATTGTATACAGTACTACCTCGATGAAAGTTGCCTTAATAAAAACGCATGTTTTTCATAACCCATGTGTCTCATTCAAAGTCCCAAAAAAAAAAACCCTTTTTGTAAATCTGCCTATGTAAACAAGACTGATTGCCATTCTGTCAGAAAGGAAGGTATTGAACCTGTGTTCCTGCAAATCAGGAACGGGGATCTTTGCCTTCCCCTAGTCAAAACACCTCCCACACAGTGAGTAAGCACAGGCTAGGCACACAGTTAACCCTTTGATCACCCTGATGTTAACCCCTTCCCAGCCAGTGTCATTAGTACAGTGACAGTGCATAGTAACTAGTAATAAAAAAATAATGTCCCATAGTTGGTAGACACTAGAACTTTTACGCAAACCAATCATACCAAAAATATGTAGCAGAATATATATTTACTTAAATTGATGAAGAAATTTGATTTTTTACAATTTTTTTTATTGAGTATGTTTTATAGCAGAAAGTAAAAAATATTGTTCTTTTTTTCAAAATCGTCATCTTTTTTTGTTCATACAATAAATACAACCAAAAGAAAGTTTCGATTTGTTGGAAAAAAGGGCAAAATTGTATTTGGGTACAGTGTCACACGAACGCGCAATTGTCAGTTAAAGTAATGCAGTGTTGTATCACAAAAAATGGCTTGGTCATGAAGGGGGGTAAATGGCTTTATTTTTCCTTATAAAAGCATCCTCAATTTAGAGCATATAGGCATTTAATATACGACAAAGGGATACTCAGAGTAATATGAAGTATGAGAAAGTATAGCAGAGACATCTTCTTTAGGTGTTCCGGAGCACACAATGGATCACCGTCCAAAAGGTTTTTTTATTGCAGAAAGATCACATCACAGAAAAGTGCAGCGTTTTGGAGCCGTGCAGGACCCCTTCGTCAGGCATGTGATGACAAAGGGGTCCTGCGCGGTTCTGAAAGGTTGCACTTTTCTGCGATGTGATCTTTCTACAATAAAGAAACCTTTTGGATGGTGATCCATGGTGTGCTGGCAAATAAGTACACTTGCATGACGTTTCTAGGATCCAGCTGGTAATCGCTGCAGCACCCACCCTTGAATGAGCCTTGTTTGCCAGGAAGGAATATGGACAACACTATTATTAAAGGGGAACTAGGGCCAAAGCTCTTTTGGGCCAAAGCTTTCTACTTCTCCTGTGAGTCACAATAGAGCACTTTGTCCTGCACTCCTGTGACCTGTATTTCAGCCGACAGCAGGCTAAAGATGTTCCAGGCTCTGGAGAGATCCCACCTTTAATATCGGGATCTGCTTAGATTCCTGACCAGAAGCTAGCTCAGCCTTTCGGCATGCCATTGGAAGCTTGAGACAGCTGCTCCCACCCCCTGCACAGTCCAGTGCTCCAGTGAGTGCTGGAGGGGCAGAGCAGAGAGCCGGCAACCTTCAGTCTCCGGCTCTCTGCCCACTGTGAAGATCGAGAACCAATCGATCGGTGGTCTTTGATCGCTCGGTTCTTGGTCTAGAGGTCGTGAGGGGACAGATGCAACATTGGACTGATGCCTGATCCACCTAGTTCAGTATGTAAGTTCATTTGTTTTTATACTCATACTTCTCTTTTAAGGTGCTAGGTATAGAGGTGACATGAGGGTGTTTTATTCTTCCATTCCAGCAGCTGTGAAAGAGACACCTACCTTAGGATGGATGCTGTTAGAGACAGCAGGATGCTAGCACGAGAATTCAAGCTTTCAATTGGCCCTACTGAGCATGGCTCATGACCCTCTTTTCAACTTAACATGGTGTATTTTTAGCCTCCAGAACTTCTTATAAGACTTCCCTCCCTGTCACTAGAGGCTGAAGATGTGGCAGCGGATGCAGCAAAAGAATACTCCAAATTAACTATTCACATGCGAGGATAGCTTTCTCAGTAGAACTATGTAGCAAACTGTCAGTAGAACTGTGTAGTGAACTGTACAGTATAGAGCAAAGTCCCTTTGCAGTAGGAAGAATTTAGTGGACCTTGCTTCTTCAAGACACCAGCCAGTGTCCCCTTTAGCTTACACCCAGTATGCTGACTTCTAGCACCGAGAGGGGGATTTAGCAACACCAGTCTAGGATCCCTTTAGGGCAGTGGTTCTCAACTCCGGTCCTCGGGACCCACTAACAGGCCAGGTTTGCAGGATAACTGAAATACATCACAGGTGATGGAATTTGCTGCTCAGTGATTGCAGCATTCTAGTCTGCATTTCCCCAAGGTAATACTTAAAATCTGGCCTGTTGGTGGATCCCGAGGACAGGAGTTGAGAACCACTGCTTTAGGGGGTATGTACTCACAAGGCTCTGCCCGCAGGTCACCTTCCTCTGTGATACCAGACAGGATTCGTGGACATCCTCCCTCAGTCAGCTTTTCAGGTTTCAGCTCAATGTCGCCCACCTGAGGCCGCATGGCAGCCTGTGCCTGAGGAGGGGCGGCAGGCCCCCTCCCCACCTAGACCTCTCTCTAGAGGAAGACTCTGAGTCCATATGCTTTTCAAATATAAATACAGTCACCCAGCATGCATTGGGGCACATCTCCTTCCAATTGGCTAAAGCTGTATGGACATTCATGCTCTCATCTGTATGGTTTCCACCCACTGTCCAGTACACTTCATAGCTATTAGACCAGTGTGAAAAAACAAGACAGCATGAGCAGCACCAGAGCATGCTGAGCAGACTCTGCTAAACAATCACAGCCTCTGTTAACCACTTACCAACTGGAAGGTTTTGCAGCTTTAGGACCAGAGCACTGTTTGCGATTCGGCGCTGCGTCGCTTTAACTGACAATTGCGCAGTTGTGCAACGTTGCACTCAAACAAAATTTGCGTCCTTTTTTCCCCACAAATAGAGCTTTCTTTTGGTGGTATTTGATCGCCTCTGCGTCATTTCTTATCGCCGCTATAAACAAAAGAAGAGCGAACATTTTGCAAAAAAAAACAAATTTCTTACTTTTTGCTAAAATTCAAATCCAAAAAAAAAATATAAAAAAAACATTTTTTTTCACCGTTTTTGGCTGATTTATATAATTCCTCATATTTGCGATAAAAAAAATCACAATCGGTGTTTATTGATTGGTTTGCGCAAAAGTGGCCGCGTTTACGGATGGTGAGAATTCATTTCTGGGGTTTTTATTTTTTTTATTTTTTACTAGTAATGGCGGCGATCTGCGATTTTTAGCGGTAATGCGATATTGGGGCGGACATGTCGGACATTTTTGACACTTTTTTGGGACCAATGACATTTAGTCAGCGATCAGAAATTTAAATGTCCACTGATTACTGTATAAATGTCATTGGCAGTGAAGGGGTTAACCTGGGGGGGAGAGCTAGGGGTTAACTGTGTTCCCTGGGTGTGTTCTTACTGTGGGGGGGTTGGGCTACCATGGGCATGAGAGATCTAACTGATCCCAGTGACAGGGATCAGTTGATCACCCATGCCCCTACTAACAGAGCGGGGAACCGCCGTGTTTACATGGGCGGTTCCCCGTTCTTTCCCTGTAGCCGCTCATCGCGGCTCGCCGGCGGACATCGGGTCCACCCGAGCCGCGGGCACACTCCCCCTGGTGGCTGATTGCAGATTGCCGCTTATTTACGGCGATTCGCGCTCAGCATCCCGACTGCTGCCGTGAAAACACGGCGCGCGGTCGGGAACCTGTTAAGCAGACATCATTTCAATTTGCTTACTGCCTCTCTGTTAGGGAGAGAAGCCAACAACTAGTGTACACTCACTCTAGCACCTACCTAGGAGGGCGCTACAGCTGTATCACGTACCTGATAACAGAGCCTAAAATGATGAGGAAGGCCTCTTACACCTCTGACTCGGGGCCCCTAATAGTGTAGACAGGAGGTGCAGGAGTACAGAGTAACATGACTGTAAGTTTTGCTAGCAGCAGGGCAGGTGTCGAGGTTGGGCAGCTAAAGTAGTCAGAAGGCTCCAGTAAACAGACGAGCTGGTAGGCAGCAGACTGAGGCAGGCTGGCATGGATGACAGCAGGCAGCTGAGATGGTTGCTGGTAGCAGATAGTAGGTCAGCCAGAACAGCAACTTGGTAGGAGTAGCAGCGTCAGGCAGGCCGGATCATATACAGGCAAGGATGGCCAAAAGATAGGGTGGGGGGAGGTTCCAGCCACTTCACCCAACGGACCCTTCTCACCCCATCCAGCTCCTGATCAGCCCTGCACGGATCTGAAAATACAGCCACCCTAGCCAATCTGCAATTGAATTATAGTGATATCTGTTGGCCATCCCGCATGCCTACACAGGCAGGTTGATGACCGCAAACTGACTTTTTGATAGCAATCCTTTGCTTTATATGGCCAGTTTTAGGTGTGCTGTATGGTGTGGATGAATGGGTGTTTGGCGCAGGCTACACCTGGGTTGTGTCTGACAACGTTGTCATTTTTAAATTTTTACAGTAGTGGTTGGGAAATTTTTGTTATTTTAAATAATTTCATTAAAGGCTAATTCTTATGGCTTTTGGTCCCTTTTTGTAAGTGCTCTGGTGATCTATAATCACATTTTTTGCATGTTCTTTTCAGCACTTAGGAACCACACCTTTATTAGTGGTGCCTCTACTAATAGGAAAAAGGCTTTATTAAAGCCACACTATATATATATATATATATGTTACTTGATCTGTATGGGTGATTTTTATCCTTAAGTTATTACAAAACAGATGTTCAGTGAGCAAAGGACAGAACCCGTAGGCTGTAACCTTCCCCATATCCCAAGGGAAATTTGCACATGGAACATTTTGATGGGATGGTACAGGCAATAGTTACAGACTCAGGTATCAAAAATAAAAATACATTGATTCATAAATTTGTTAAAATTGATGTCATAACATCACAGTTTTGAGTACAGTAATATAAAAAAAATGGAAACACTCCACAGGGTTACACTGTAGCAATTCCTGAAATACAGCTAAGTTGCATATGCTGCTTCCAATCAATATCCTACGTTTCGACTGTGAACAGTCTTCCTCAGGGATTGTATGTTGGTATGCAGATAGCGATGATTGCTCTAATGTTGAAAATAGTGATAATTAAAATCACACATATAACCATACAATATATACATGTTAATAAAGGCATGCTCATGCATGAACAACAATGAAATTGTTTCACCTTGATGGTGGTCTATGGTGATGCATAGCCCAAGACAGTCGGCCAATAGAGATCACCATATGGTGTCCCCCACAACCGGAAGCGTCCCAAGGTGTCCCCCAGACCGGGGAGCACTCCAACAGGGGCCCCAAGGTTGACAATGCAAGAGGGTATAGAAGGATCTACATTGAAAAAGGCCAAACATTTAGATAGAGAATGACAGAAGCAAGGCAAAGATAATAGAGCTTCCAAGGCAAAACCCACCTTTTATGAATCAAATTAAATCATAATGCAGCAAATGACCACAGGACAGATCTTATCCAGATATATAGACTGGGACCATGGGTAGCTGGTCCCCGGTAGTCTCCAATCCAAACATAAAGGGCACAAAAAGTTCAAAGTGGATGCACATAGACATCCCAGGATTCAGAGCCAGGGTGAACCAATCATAGCCACAATAAGCCCTATACATAAAAAAGAAAAAGGTTCAATGAGGAATCATTGAAACCAAACTAACCACCAGCAAGTACTCAAGAAAGCACAAAGAAAAAATAGAGAAATGCCGCAATTTTACCTGTAATGGTTACACACATCAAGCGGTCATTAGCTGCAGATGAGAAGGATTGGGGAACCACCTTAGTCAGTCAAAGCCAGACCAGGTAATGAGAAAGCCCTCAATCAATATCCCTCCAGGGAACCACCCATTGCCCTGATTGTAGGCACGGATGATCACATGCCTCCAAGGACTGTGAATGGGCGGATGGATTGATGGCAGCAGCCATCAGCTCCCAACGTACAGCGTGAGGGTCATGCTGGAATGCACCCCCCCACCACAATCTCCGGCTCAAAGCAGCAGATAGGAAGCGTGCCAGGTAACCCCACCACATGACCCCCGGCATCAGCAAGGGATGCTGGAAGTAGCTGCAGAGCCCTGGCGACACATCCGGCCTGCAATAGCCAGAAGAAGTTGCTCTGGGATGAGCTGTGGTGCCGACACGAATCACAGGCAAACACCAGGGGGAGGATGCTAACACCGCCCCCCACCACAGCGCGGCAATAAACAACTGCACCGTCATGGGGGAGTACACCCCCACTCCAGAGTGATCTGTGTGGGGGCTTTCAGTGCCGGGATTGTCAACCCTTAGGGGGCCCCGGCAGGGGCAAAGGAGGGGAAGGAGCCCATTGCCAGTAGGGGATAACACTGGAGACACCCACAAGATGGGGGAGAGGAGAGCTCACCAATGGGTCATAGAGGCCCACTGAAGATCGACTAAAAATCCCTCCAAAAAAGAGGGGAAGGGCAGTCATGCTCATCATCACAGACCATCATCATGAATTTAAATAGTCGCACAATGAAGCATAGACACATAGAAGGCCTCGCATGGGCATTCCATGATATAAATCACCCCCATGGTCATGGTGATTTTTTTCCTTCTTTGTTGACTTCGTTTGCAGGTAGGTTTCACATAACGTGCTAGTATGCGATGCATGTTTACTTCTTCTTTAAAATGTAAAAACATAAAGCATGAAAAAAATGAAAGTGTATGTAAAGCAAAACTTGAGGAAAGGTTATAAACTTTGATATTTATTGCCATGTTCCCAATGGGGAGATCCGCCCTCACCACTGATTGGAAATTCAACATTTTTGGCACAGGAATGAAAGGTGATCTTGCAATGGAGGAACCTGTAAAGCGTCTTGACCATTCCAAAACAACAATAAAGAAGTAAAGTTTTGGCTTCACATACACTTTCAGAAACAATACATCTAAAGAGGAAACATGAAAGTCTTCCTGTTTTTGGGAATGAGAGCTGAATAATCAACTAAAATAAATACGCTTATTATTAAAAAGAAGGGGGTGTTGGCTAGTACTGCATCAGCCAAGGTTTTTTTTCTGGAATAACTACATAACAAAACAAACATATGTTACCTACAGTATAAATGATACCAATAATGTTGGCTTACAGAGTGAACTTGTAAAGATCCTGCTTACAGGCTTAACCAAATGACTGTCAGTTAAGTGATTCAATATAATCGAACTGCTTACTCTGTTATTAGTACTTCATCCTTTCAGACTGTACACTTGTTTGTGATGTTTACACTATAGATTAATTGGCTTTAAGTAGTTTGCAATGGAGTTGTTCTGCAGCCTGGGATTTCCAGTTATTCACATATCCTGTGTTTGATCTGATAGAGGTCAAGAACTGTAATCTTGGATTTAAAGGATCAGCAGTGTCATTGCCTACACGAAGCTGCTTGGGGTCATAGCATATCCTATCACATAATTTATTTAGCTGTCAATGAGATTTTGCTATCCTTGAAAGTGAAAATATAATTATGACTGTAGAGAAAAAAAATAATATTCATTAAAAGCCTATGACCTTCTGGTAGTAATGTTGGAAATCACCTGCCATTGAAAGTTACAAGTTACAATAGCTGTGTACAGAAATTACAATGGCACGTGTTTCAGTTCAGTCCTTGTGCCATTTGTTATTGAAATTTCCCCACTGTACATTTTTCATACTAACTAGCAGTTGATTAAGCATATATAAAACAAGAATTAAGCAATATGTAAAATAGATTTAACACTCGGTTCTGACCACATTTCCTGTGCAGAAACACAATGTTAATGATGTATTTTAATACACAAATTCATTAAGATACATAACATACATACATTAACAGATGAATTAAATATTATAGAGAGCAAAAAACAAAATCTCAAATGAGTCCTTAAGGCATTTGTTAACCCAAAAAAAAAATGCTGCTCCTGTCTCTGTAATGTGAAATTAGCAGCATGGCGCTTTTGCTTTTTAACCACTTGACCACTTGGCACTTAAACTTTCTTCCTAACCAGACCAATTTTCAGCTTTCAGTGCTCTCACATTTTGAATAACAATTACTCAGTCATACTACACTGTACCCGTATGACATTTTTGTCATTTTTTCCACACAAATAGAGCTTTCTTTTGGTGGTATTTAATCACCATTGGGGTTTTTAATGTTGGCGCAAATGGAAAAAGACCAAAGATTTTGTAAAAAAATGCATTTTTCTTTGTTTCTGTTATAAAATTTAGCAAATTAGTAATTTTTCTACATACATTTTGGCCAAAATGTATACTGCTACATATATTTGGTAAAAAACAAACAAACAATTTAGTGTATATTATTTGGTCTTTGTGAAGGTTATAGAGTCTACAACAGGGGTGGCGAACAAGTTAGACACAAAGAGCCAAAATTTTAAACTGTGAGAGTCAGAGATCCACACCACGCAGTGACCTGCCAAAACAGACAAACACTCACACAGAAGCGGCGCGGCGCGAATCGGCGCTCGAGGCGATCTCAAGGCGGCTTGCGAGGAGACTTCTATCATAGAAGTCAATGCAAGCCGCCTGAGATCGCCCTGAGAGAAACATGAAACTTGGCAAAGAGCCACAGTATATACAAAATATAATAAGAGGCAAAGAGCCGCATTCATTATGGCCGGGAGCCGCATGCGGCTCGAGAGCCGCGTGTTCGCCACCCCTGGTCTACAAGCTATGGTGCCAATCACTGAAAATTGATCACACCTGGTGTACTGACGGCCTATCTCATTTCTTGAGACCCTAACAAGCCAAGAAAGTACAAATACCCCCCAAATGACCCCTTTATAGAAAGTAGACATTCCAAAGTATTTAGTAAGGGGCATGGTGAGTTTTTTGAAGTTGTATTTTTTTCCCACAATTCTTTGCAAAATGAAGATTTTTTTTCCAGTTTTTTTCACAAAATTGTCATATTAACAGATTCTTTCTCACACCCAGTATATGCATACCACAAATTAAACCCCAAAACTCATTCTACTACTCCTCCTGAGTATGGCGATACCCCATGTGTGAGACTTTTACACAGCCAGAGCACCAGATAGCAGTATACAGAGTCACCATATAGCAGTATACAAAGCCCCAGATAGCAGTATACAAAGTCACCATATAGCATTATACAGAGTCACCAGACAGGGGTATACAGAGTCACCATATAGCAGTATACAGAGCCCCAGATAGCAGTATACAGAGTCACCATATAGCAGTATACAGAGTCAACATATAGCAGTATACAGAGCCCCAGATAGCGGTATACATAGCACCAGATAGGGTATAAAGTCACCAGATAGGGGTATACAGAGTCTCAGATAGGGGTATACAGTCACCAGATAGGGTATACAGTCACCAGATAGGGGTATACAGAGTCACCATATTGCAGTATACAGAGCCCAAGATAGCAGTATACAGAGTCAACATATAGCAGTATACAGAGCCCCAGATAGCAGTATACATAGCACCAGATAGGGTATAAAGTCACCAGATAGGGGTATACAGAGTCCCAGATAGGGGTATACAGTCACCAGATAGGGTATACAGTCACCAGATAGGGGTATACAGAGTCACCATATTGCAGTATACAGAGCCCCAGATAGGTGTATACATAGTACCAGATAGGAGTATACAGAGTCCCAGATAGGTGTATACATGGTACCAGATAGGGTATACAGTCACTAGATATGGGTATACAGAGTCCCAGATAGGTGTATACATAGCACCAGATAGGGTATACAGTCACCAGATAGGAGTATACAGAGCCACCATATCGCAGTATACAGAGTCACTAGATATGGTATACAGTCACCAGATAGGAGTATACAGAGCCACCATATCGCAGTATACAGTCACCAGATAGGGTATACAGAGTCACCATATAGCAGTATACAGAGCCCCAGATAGGGCTTGCGGCACTGACAGACCCCCCCCTCCAAAGTCAGGACAAATCCCACACTTACCCCATCTAATAGGCAGGCTGGCAGTGTGCACTGTGCAGAGCTTGGCTTGCGGAGAGCATGCTGGCAGTGGATGGACGCGACTTGTCCGCGTGTATGTATCAGACTAACTGACTTTGAGGCGGCTCAAAGTCAGGGCTGAGGGTGTGGCGTCTGGTAGGTGACGGTCGTACGAGAGGCGTTCGGTTCGAGACGTGTCACGTGTGACGGTCGGACGGATAATCTACCCCATTCACACCCTAAACAGGACTGAAACCTCCCCCCCCAGACAGTCACGGCGTTCGGGATAGACCCCGAGACATATGACGATATACCACTGAGACATATGGGATAGACCACTGACATATGACGCTATACCACCGA
>BLSH010340992.1:849963-864225 GCA_018402905.1 Glandirana rugosa | reverse complement strand
GGGGCCAGCTGATTTCTTTTCCCTGCCTAGTTAACTCCTGGTAGGACGAACATAAAACCCCACAAAGTCATGAAGAGCTGCGTCTGTCAGTGAACGTAGGAGAAACATTGTCTGTCCTTAAAAAAAACAACCTAATATATATATATTATTTTATTGTCTTAAGGAATGACAAAGTTATGGCTGAATAAACAAATCCATAGCAGAATTGTAAAAATTGCTCTGGTCCATAGGGGGTGGAGAGGAGCGAGAGGAAAAGTAGTTAAAATAGAAATGAAAGGCAAAACATTTGTGTATACATATAAAAGATGAGAAAAAAGGTATTTATAATGTTTTTTTATAAGTGATCACATACCCTCTGTTCTCAGCTGCAGAAGGAGCTCAGAGGACTGGGGGAGGAGAAACAGCAGTACACTAAACTTCCCAGTGAATGGCTCTGCAGGGAGGGTGTGTTAGCACAAGTCTAATCATTGGAGAAGAGCAGGCCATGTTCTCAGCACAGCCAGGCACTGACCTGGCACTAGAATCTGACCTGGCATGTGCTCCCATGCCTAGTGTGGTCAGTTTTTAATAGGAAAGCAGTGACTGGCAGGAACACCAGATATTTTACATAAAGGAAGCAATACAAAGATATATTTTCATAGAAGTACATGGTATGGCCCATATCAGGAATACAAAATGTTGAGGTAACATAATTTCATCTTATATATTCTGGGAAAAAGGAGGTGATTTTCTGCCTGTCAATGTCCTCCTCACAGGGATTCAGCTCACTTCCTGTGCTAGTGAACACCAAGGTAAATGAGGGCATGTCTGCTTCAACAATGGTATAGACAGCAATTAAAGGCTGGTTTAAGTTTTAACATTTCTACAGTCTATCCAAAACAAAAACGTTTATATTGGGGTGCCATTTAAACACTCCAATGTTCACTTCAATCTGGACGAGAGTGGACATTTTCTAAAAATTAAATTGGTTGCTGTGGGGAAATAGCCATTTGCCCAGAAAAATAAGCACTTTGATGCATATGGTCTCTAGTTAACTGATCACATTGAGCTTTATTAGTCCCACTTAGCATTGATATCGCTTGCCCACACTTAGAGAAAGCCTCTGGAGCAAAATTTTTCCTTAATGCGTGCACTTAAATAACTGTGCATTAGAAAACAAAATCAGTTTTTTGAATGTCACAACATTAGGTTCATGGATAGACCATGCTGCTGTTAGGGGTGTATGCACACATAGACGTTTAGAAGAGTTTAGAAGCAGGGGCATTTAGAGGCAGAAAAAAAAAACACTGCTAGCGCGTCCAACAGTGTTTTGGCAGAATAAATGCTTGATGCTTGTAATAGTGTCTAAATGAATCTTAAAGCTAGGCGTATCAAATGCTTAAGCGTTAACAAATGGTGATAGCCAGAATAAATTATTATTCTGGCCAAGGAAATGAATTAACACCTAAGTGTTTGACACTTCTAAATACCCTGTGTGCATGAGACCAAACTGCTGAGAAGCAGCTGGATTTTAATGGACTCTTGTAGCTTTCCTTATGGTGACCTGTCTTGTAGCTACACCCAAGCATTTACTGACCCACTCACAGCAACAGATAGACAGACTTCATATGCCATTAATTGGCTAAATTTTCTAGGGAGAGAGGGTTAGGGGCAGAGGAACGTGCATATGTGTGTAAAATCAGACAAGCCAACTGTTGCCTGTCTGGTGGGCAAATCCATGCAGCCCTGGTAGTGCACCCCCCACGTGGACCCCGCTGTCCTACCAGTGGTCCTAGGACCAACATGGTGTCTATCTATTTACTGAGTGCAACCTCATCTTTTATATTTTACCATAAATTAGGTAATGTATTGCATTTATGTACCCTACTTTAGTGTATTATATCGTGTAGCATAAACATTTTTTACACTACCACTATTTTTTATCTCCAGGCTCCCTGTCTTTTGAAAATATATAACATTTTGGAGACTTTAAGCTATTTTTTTGTCCTAAACTGTTTTTATAAATGTGTGGCAGCAAAAGGCTTCCCACCTGCTTGTCAGCTGTAAGGTACACTGAGTTGCAGCCCAGAACCTGATCTTTTCTCCAATGATATGACTCCAATGCACATTTTAATGAGTAAAGTCATTGTGACCGGGCCATTCAAGTGGCCTAAGAGACAAAACTTGGAAGGAAGAACGGGCAAAGATGGAAGCACCTAAAACCCATGGGATTAGAGACACTGCAGCACTGGATGGCACATTATGACAGGTAAGTACTGTATGTCATAATGTGTCAGCATGCAGTGTATACTAGTATTTTATGATTTAAAGCTGCGGGGGGGGGGGGGCATCTTGTTTGGGTTTACTACTGCTTTAAGCCAGACAGGTAACTACCTAAACATCACTCTTCTTCAGCTTCAACTTTCTCCTTCCAGGTTTGGGGCCTGGGAGGTAAAGTTTGTACCTTTCTACAGTAATACCCTCTGCAGATAACAGCCTCAGAGGGAAGGACTAGACCTTGCTACACCAGGCAGAGCCTACAAAATAAAAGGTAGAAAAGGTATCTCCAAATATTTATCTACTTCCCCATCCCACATCACTGACATAAACTCTTTAGTGATTGGCCAGAGGAGAATAAATGTATAATTATAACTCAATACATTATTTCTTCTGAGGCCTCCTTGCCTTAGGAGGCAGATAATGAGTCCTGGCTGGGAAGATACTCTGATCTCCCCTCCTCCTCCCTCCACTGTCCAAGCTGGGGAGTGCTGGATGTGGCTGGGGGTGAGTCGTATCTGGAGACCTCGCTTCGGGCTGTTGCTTCTCCTCCTGACCAAACAGGAAGTGGGTCCTGAGACGGCCAATCAGGTCTCAGGACCTGCTTCCTCATTGGCTGGGAGAAGAATCAGGAAGGCAATAGCGAATATTAATTTGCTATTGTCACACAACTGAGTGTGCTCAGGGCGCATGTAGATTTGGAGCCGGGCACAAGGATTAAAGTGGCGGTGCCCCTGCGCCCCTTATGGATGGGCTACTACTGGGTAGTATGTTACCATGGATTGCTGCCAGGAAAGTAAAATTACAGTTAATAGTTGATATAGATTTCTATTTTTCATTCAGTAAAGTCCATTTGTTTAAAAATCGAATTATAAAAGCAAATGAAACGTGGATGTACTTTTGAACAACATTCATCAAGGGATCAAATGTACTGAGGTTTTTTGCACAAATGTTTGTATGAATATTCGTAGAATTGTTTGTTAAAAAATCTATTGGTGTATCGCCAGCTTTACCATCTAGCTCTAAACACTAAAGATAGTATGACATTTTTCATTTTAAGAACATTTGTTCATTTGAACTTGTAATGGTTAAACTCAAAAAATGGCAGGTTGGACATTCTTTTTTTGAAGAAATTAATTTTCAACAGTGAATTTTGTTTTCATTTGGGAAAGTCTCTTCAGTCCAAACTCCAATGTATAGCTATTTTTGAACAATACTTATCAAGTCATCAAATGTACTGCAAATTTTCATGAGTATTTTTGTATGAATTTTCAAAAATCTACTTGGGTATGGTCAACTTAAAACTAGACTAGGGATGCCCCAGGCAAGGCCTCTACACTTAAATTTTTAAACATATTTGTTTACCTTATATTTCTTAAAACACAACATCTTAGCTTTATTTTTCTGACCTCATTGCACAATATTTTTTCTGCATACTGTCATGTTTTTGATGTTAATAAAGATTGCAATTTCAGATTTGTGTAAGTCACCCCTAAGCGTAGAAATTATATCACACACACACCTTATAACATTTGTGGCCTGTATATAGCTAGAAGCCACTGGAATTCAGTGTCACCAAGTTACTCTGTAACACACACTCTAGAA
The DNA here is from genome assembly GCA_018402905.1 of Glandirana rugosa. Lineage (NCBI taxonomy): Eukaryota > Metazoa > Chordata > Amphibia > Anura > Ranidae > Glandirana > Glandirana rugosa. Next base: position 860,364 of record BLSH010340992.1, on the reverse strand, counting down.
GGCATGCACTAATCCAGAGATTTTGTTTTATATATGTCTGTAAAGACTGTAATCCTATTTCCATCACCATAAGAGAGCTGGCTTGTCTTTGCAAGATGAACGCAGTGCTGTTTATTTTCCTTTCTTCCTTCCCCATTAAATATATCTATAACTCAGAATAAATATATGCCTTTCTGCTGAAAAGAATTGAATGTTGAATGCTAGCAAAGAGTCATTTTAAGCTAAAAAGCACAAGTAGCTAATATGGTCAATTGTAGTAATAATAATAATATTTTTTCCTATATGTATATAATGCCATTGTATTTTTCCAGCAGAAAGTTATTATTTCATTTTTTTTTTGCAGAGCAACGTAGCAGACCTGCAGGAAGTATCTGAAATATTAAATAGTGTTTTATTTATGTGGAGTAAGTTTAAGAGATAATGATGGAGAGAGAGGGAGAAAGAGAGTCGCATTAGCTATCTAAGTGGATAAAGAGTTTATAGAGGTGTTGACTCAGGCGTATTAGTTTCTCACCTGTCATTTAGATATCTCTTTTAGACAGACATTCTTGCATTATATCACTCAAGCTTTGGATTACTGTTGCACATCTGGGGTGATTTTCCATCTTGCTTTTGTTTTCATTTTTGTATTTTTTACATTTATCTAAGGATTTTAGGTCATCAGCTTGTGTGCCTGCTCTTTTTTCATGCACAATATCACAGACATGCAGTACCCGATTGAAGTCCTTAGTCCATAATTCAAGGGGATTTTGCTAAGCCTGGAAGCGCCGATTGCAGTGTGGGCTGGACTTCCTTTCAGTCAAGATTTGCTTTCTCTAGCTACCAAGTGGTTCATGTTTGGTCCAGGAGACTAAACAATCAAAGATGGATTTTGGGGCTTTGGAAACTGTGGTAGCCAACTCAGCATATATTACAGCTCGTGGCAGCTTCGATGGGGGCTTCAACCCTCAAATTACAAGAAATAAGAAGTTTCGTGCCAAGCTTAAACTGCCTCCACTATCAGAGTGTGAACATCTGAAGGATCAGCTTGATCTGGAATTTGACAATATTTGTGTCAAGCAACCCATTGGAAAGAAGTTGTTTCAGGAGTTTTTGGGAACTGTGCAGCAATTCGTCCCAGCTCTGGACATATGGGGTGATATTGAGGATTACGATGTTGCAGAGGATGAGGATCGATTGCAAAAAGCTGCTGGCATCATCAACAAACATCTTGACCCACATTCAAAGTATTTTTGCATCTATTTAGATGAGAAAAAAATTGCACCAGTAGTTGAGGAGTATTCTAAGGTCCCGGATGGGCTCTTTAAAGACCTACTTCAATCTACTTTGGATTATTTAAAAGAAAATGCTTTTCCACAATACAAGGAGGGAAAATATTTGTCCAAATTTCTTCAGTGGAAATGGCTAGAAGCTCAGCCCGTTGGAGAGGAATGGTTCATGGACTTTAGAATTCTTGGCAAAGGTGGATTTGGGGAGGTCTCAGCTTCTCAAATGAGAGCAACAGGAAAAATGTATGCCTGCAAGAAACTCAACAAGAAACGTTTGAAGAAAAGAAAGGGATTAGATGTAAGTGATTTTTGCATACAAAATATGTCAACTGATTATGTTTTTTTAAAAAGAGCACACATATAGATAATATGTGTTTAGGAGCTATGTGATTGGCTTAAGGTCATATGACCAGGATGTTCTTTAGAAGCTTAGTCTTTGAAGGTCATGGTTAATCACACTTGACAGAATTTGTCTCTGGTTATAATGCTGTTCTTGTTTTTTCAACCTCAGTTAATAGGTTTATGAATTTAGATATCAGGGGCATGTAAATTATGTAATGCAAAGAAACAAAATGTAATGAGCATGATCATTTTTCAAAAATATTTCCCTATTTGATGAGAGTTTACTTGCATTATACTTTCCAGAAGAACTTTATTTAGATGATTTTTTTCTTAATTCTTAATTATTTTACTTCTTAACGTATACAGTACATGATAATGGTGTATCTTAACTGTAGTGCTGAGGGAATGCTAGGACTATATTTACCATAGTCTTCCAGGGAGAAACTAAAACTGGATATATTATAATCATTTTAATACATAACTATTTAAGCTTTTACTATGTGAAAAAAGGGAAACCATGGGATAAAGTACCTGGAAGACTATTGTGGAGAAGAAAAGAGTGCTGAGCTTAGCTTTCTGCTTGTATATAAACTAAAAGTAAATAATAAACTCATAGAATTGTACCAAAAAAAGGGAAATTCTCTGTTTTAACAGAAGGGTCAGTAGTAACATGCAATATTCTTTATGCATATTTAATAGCTTTATTAAATATATAACTGGTACAGATGAGAATTATCTATCATGTATGAAAATCAAAAATCACAATTTGATTGATTTATCCAATTTATGTTTATTTCTGATAGCTAGCTCTAAAGAAAATACTGGTGTAGCAAAAGTATTACTTAAAATGAATATAAACCCTCACCTTGCAAAATAACCCATTCAGTTTAAAATATAAATTAAAGGCAAATCATTTGTGTATAGATATGAAAAAAAGATAAATACCTTTTTTTATAAGTGATCATATATCCTCTGTTCTCATCTGCATGCATAAGAGTTGGGGGGAGGGGAGGCTGCAGCACACTGATCTTCCCAGTGAAAGGCTGAGGGGTGGGGTGGGCGTGTCAGGACAAGTCTGATCATTGGAGGAGAGCTGGCATAGCTAGGGAACTGACCACGTTGTGTTCTCCTGCTTAGTGTGGTCAGTTTTTAATAAAAAAGCAGAGAGACTGGCAGGAGCTCCAGAGATTTCACCAAAGGAAGCGATACAAAGAGAACAGGATACTTTTTCATACAAGTACATGGTACAGCAGGCACATATCAGGAATATTAAATTTTGGGTTTACAAACACTTTAAAGAGGAGCTCCAATCTCTCCCCAAAAATTAAAAGTGAGCAGCTACATATACTGTAATATATGCTGACTTTTAATATAAGGACACCTACCTGTCCAGGAATCCAGCGCTGTCTTCACTCTAGCTGATTCTCGGCTTTGGGTCCAGGCACTGGTATCTTAACTAAGGGAAACCAGCAATGAAGCTTTGCATGGGCTACACTGTGCTTTGTGAATGGCCCGCAGTCTTCTGGGACCTGTGATGTGCCCCAGAAGGCTGTGGGGAAAGGAGGGGGGCCGAACTTCCAGCTCAGATCCCCACGGCGATCCAACCAGAAGTAGGAGTGGGTACCTGTCAAAACCAGGTACCCGCTACCCCCCCAAACCCACCCCCCCACAAAGTGCCAATTGTTAAAGAGTAAGGGGAGGATGCAAACAAGTAGAACTCTCCCCTTTGGGAGAAGTTCCACTTTAATGGGTCAATTCAGCCAAATGGGATATTTTAAGTTTAATGTGGAGCCTGATGGGCTGTGTCACCCTACGGCTTCTAACAGCATTATCTCTTGGCCATAATTCCTAATTCTGTTCCTGCCCATTTGTGAGTTTTTGGTGTTCCCACCTATCTTTGTGTGTTCCTGTACCTCTAAGTGCATTTGTTATAATATAAAATAGATAAACATTTTAACAGGGAAGGGAAAAACCCCTCATAATGACCACAGCAGGTTTTGCATACCCGAGAACACAAGGACAGAGTGGTTTAACTACAAAATCTGCCATAAGCTAAAACATCAATTTAAGGTGGACTGACCCTTTAAATTCCTTAAAATATGCACTCTCTAATAAAATTACCATCCTAAAATCAATGCATTTTTTTGAATCACGCTAGAAAATGAACCACTGTGCTTTTGTATAAAACCTTTTCTATTGCCTTTTTATTATTTGGATTTCAATTACTTTCTCATTCCCACTATCTCACCTACTCAACCTAAAAATGCAAAACCTGAAATAAAATCAACATCCTTTGACAGATTTTTCAGAACTATTTAACTGTACTGAAAATCACAGGTACTTTCCTGATGCACTTGCTGGAAATCTATTGAAACTAAGCTCAAATAATTAATTGGTGCAATAAGTGAACAAAAGCAGAAACTAATTATTTAGTTTCCGTGACAATGCAATATTATTTTACCACAATAATGCCTGCAAAGGTTCAAACAGAAGTTCTGAGAAATTCATGTGATGTTTGCAAATCCTGTAAGTAGATTTGCTGTTTCACCCAATTCTAGATATTGTAGTAACCACACCCACCCATAACCTGTATCAAAGATCAAAGGTACATTAAATACAAAAAAGTGCATTCTGTTTGTAAAATATGATGTTTAAATGTATAAATTGTATTTAAAGCAAAGGCAAGATAAATGTTTCACGAGTTCAAGGTACTTATTCTGGACTCATCAAGTCAGTTTTGTGATTTACATATTATGTTTTGTACTGACAATATTGGCAATGATATGTGGGATCAGGGCTGTGTTGAACATAATAGTACTTATTGACCAGTGCCAAAAAAAAAATCATAACTTTTTATTACTTTAGATTTATATGACTTTGTTTTGTAACAGTCCTGTGTGCAATAAGGGTTCATACCACTTTGCTCACGTTTTCTAGCCCATTACCTGAGTATTCCCGTACTGATTTTCATTATATGAAATCTGAATAAATTGCTGTCTCTAACTCAGCCCTCCTCTCTGACTGGGCCCCATTATTTATGTACTTACCTGTCTCCTCTTATGACGCCTTCTCAATTTTCACAGATTTGTAGGGCTGCCATCAGCAGCTCTATTCTACTCTGCTTTCTAGATTTATAAGGTTGGAAAATGACACAGGTCCATCCATTTTAACCTAAGGTGTTGATTTACTAAAACTGGAGGGTGCAATATCTGGTGCAGTTGTGCATGATAGCCAATTAGCTTCTAACATCAGCTTGTTCAATGAAGCTTTGACAATAAAACCTGGAAGCTGATTGGTTTCTTTGCAGAGCTGAACTAGATTTTGCACACCCTAGTTGTAGTAAATCAACCTCTGTGTGTTTATGTGTGGGTAATCTTATTCCCAAGCAATTCCCATAGCCCTATATATTCTGCTTCCTGGGGAAGATATTAAAATGTTTTTTGAAGCTGTTGAGACTCTCAGCCAGTACCACTTCCTGGGGTGGGAATTTCACATTTTTTTACTGCTCTAACAATAAAAAAACCCTTTCCACAATCTAAGGTCAGACGCCCTTTCTTCTATCTGCAAATTGTGGCTGTGTTCCTCCTCAGGGATCTTAGAGTAAACAGTCTATTGCAGTTACTGAAGTCACCTTTGATATATTTGTATGTTGTAATAATATCCTCTCTTAAAGTGATACTAAACCCTCATGTTTTTTTCACCTATATCTGTTACTAAATAATAGAATTACATGAGAAGTCTAACCTTTTGTGTCATTTTCGCTTCTAAGTTGTTTTATTCAGGTTCCATTTTTCCTATTTCTGGTTGTCCTGTTTGCTGGGTGACCCGTGTATTGGCGATCTCATAGTGTCACCCCTGCATGCGCACTCACACCTATGTGACTACAGCCCTGCGTAGGAATGCTGGCTGCGCCCGCACTCACTGTGTCCCCGGGCACGAAGGACGCTGTAGCTCTGCCTCCCATGTGCTTTGACACTATGAGATCGGCTATACACGGGTCACCCAGCAAACAGGACAACCAGAAATGGGAAAAAGGGGAGCCTGAATAAAACAACTTAAGAAGCGAAAATGACACAAAAAGTTAGACTTTTCATGTAATGCTATTATTTAGTAACAGATATAGGCGAAAGAATGTGGGGGTTTAGTACCACTTTAAGTACCTCTTCTCCAGACAGATTAATTGTAAACTTTGTAATTTATCCTCATAGCTGAGATCCTGCACCTCCCTTATTCATTTTTCTGCCATCCACTGAACTCTTTCTAATTAAAAAAATGTCTTTCTTGCGGATTGGTGACCAAAACTGAACTGCATATTTACAATGAGGCTGAACCAGTGTTTTGTAAAGGGTTAGAATTACCGTTTCTCCCAGGGAAGCCCCTTTTAATTTGCATTTTACATGTAGATATTCAGCACACAAAGACATGACTTTACATTTCTCAAAATCGAACATCATCTGCTCAACCCCCCAACTTTGTCAAGGTCTTCCTGTAATGATGCTATATGTTGTGCCAAATTGAATTACCTGCATAATCTAGAATCATCAGTAAACACTTAAATTGACCTCTTAATTTCAAACTCTATATCAGACTTTCTCAAAATGTTTAACTTTCTGGTCTGCTAATAATTACTATATCTACGGCTCACAATACATTGTACATTAGTGTAATGATACATGGGAAGAATGCTCTTTACATTTTTGATCAGCAGTTAGAATTCCCCCTTAGAGATAACTAAACAGTTAACTGGTGTCAGTAATTACTATCCGAAAGGTAGAAACTTCTCATCTCTCAGGAAATCCTTAGCAAACTTTAGATAAACCCTGGTGGAAAAAGGTTGCATAATAATATTAACTGTAGCACCCTCTTAATTAGAGTATAGGATGCTAGCTAAATTTAGTCTGGCTCCTCTATAGACAGTGTAGCAGTTGTTGATTATTTCGGCCTGCTCAATGTTTCACAGTCTGCTGGTTTGTCTATTCCCCTTTCTAGAGGATTCTAAAATTACAGTGGGAGGAAAGGCAGAAGGGCAGTCTAAATATTTATGGGAACCCAGCCAATCCCCGCAGAGGTGTGCCCAGTTGGTGGCTGGAGAACCCATAAATAGCCCGAGGATTGGAGCAGAATTAGTTATTCCTGGATCCAGTCCTGTAGGAGGAGTCCCTAGCCTGAGGGGACTCTGTCTCTAAGGGCAGTTCCCTGGAACACTGCCATATGCTCAACGAAGTCCCAGCTGTAGCACAGCTGGGGGCATACTTCAAAAGTTCTAATCTGGTATTTTGGTCTGGCGAGCCCATTGCAGAGTACCTGGTGGAAGTTGGAGGAGTGTCCAGCTGTCTTGTGGTATTGTGAGCTTTATTTCCCCTTCACTGAAGAGTGCCCAATCGATATCGGAAGAAGGCAACCGATGATCCTGAGGCATTGTACGTACCGATCTAATTTCTGAACCCTGGTGACTGTGCGCTGGTTCTCTTCTCCTCAGAGGGTTCTAGTAAGTGCTTAGGCTCCAGTGGTCCCTTTGAGAACTAAAATTTCAGCTACCTCTTCTGCTCCAATGTGCAGAGACTGAAGTAGTAGGAAAAGCGCCCTCTGCTTATTCTGGGTCCTTGGGGTATCCCATGCTTCCTTTCACCCCATCCAAGTTTCCTTTAATTAAAAGCATAAAAGACACTCCCTAGACTACTTATTGAGCCAGAGAGAGAAAATGCTGTGTGCTTGGCTGCCTCCGTACTAAAACCAGTTGAATTACAGTGACTCCTTTTGGGGTAGGGCTACATAATAATAATAATAATAAAAAAAAAGAAAATTGAACAGCATTGGCCCCAAGACAGAACCCTGGGACACGCCACTCACAACCTTAGTCCATTTAGAGAAGAGGTTTAAAGGAGTAATTTATCATTACTCTCTGGACCTGCTCATGTAACTACTTTCCCATCCATGTACTGCAATGCCATCAACTCCAACAGATCTTATGTTATTGATTAAATGTTTATGAGATGGTGATACTTAGATTTATACATATTGTATATATATTACATGGGTCACTTTTTTATAAATTGGCTTGTCCATGTGTTTGCATTAGTATTTGCTGTTACTGAGCTCTTTCTACCACAACTAGAGGGTACTGTTTGGAGACAGGAGACCTGCTTTGTATATAGCTGCTTGAGGAATCCAAAAAGGAAAACATTGAAGTAACATATTGCCATTTTTTCAAATTCTGCTGAGACAAGTACAAATGTATGATTTTTAGTGAAAGTGTATATATTCTCAATGCGGAACTTCACCCAAAAGGGTAAATTCCGCTTGTTTGCATCCTCCCCCCTCCACTGCCACATTTGGCACTTTTTGTGGGGGTTTTGACAGGTATCCACTCTCACTTCCAGGTCAGATCACAACTGGTATCCATGAGGATGTTTTGCCCCTTCCTTCTCCCCCCCCCCCCCCGCAGCCTTGTGGGACACACACAGGTCCCAGAAGACTGTGGGGCCATTTAGAAAGCGCAGCGCGGTTTTGTGCATGTGCAGTTGGAAGATGGCTGTGAAGCCAGAAGGCTTCACTGCTGGTTTCCCTTACCTAACATGGGGGCGGCCGCACCCAAAGCTGATTAAAGAATTGGCTCAGGTGCGGACATGTCTGGATCCCTGGACAGGTAAGTGTCCTTCTACAATGCTTGCTGATGTTGTTGACATCTCCCATTATGCTGTTGCCTCGCTGTCATATTGATCCACTGGCTTCAATATTTTCTAAGTCACTGACCTTGATGAAGCATTAACTCTTACAATGTTACTCTTGCAATAGGGAGTGACACAAAAGGTATTAAAACCAGGATGAGTTGGGAAAAGAGCATTATTTAAAGGATCAAGCTTTATATTAGCCTTAACTTTTTACAGATAAGCACATTTTTTGTACCAGAATAGGTAATCGACCAAATGATCAGATCAATTTACCAAACAGGTACAAAGTTACAAGCAATAATACACACCTGGCTCGGGATGGCAAAAAATGCATACGCCACAGAAAATTAAAATTGGGTTATGAAAGCTGCACAGACATGGACTTTTCTCTCTCTGTGACTCAGGGTAACGTGTCTGCACAGCATAGTCTCTATAACACTATGACAACAGACAGTCAAGCTGAGAATCACTAATTCAGTAAAACCGCTGGAGAGATCCAAAGCCCAGGGACAAAGGAATAAATGAGGGGTTGACCTCAGTAGCTGGGTCTTCTGGAGAAGCTGCATTCTATACTGCCCTGCAGCCCAGTCTCCAAAGGGAGGGAATCATGCTCTGCTTTAGTATGTCACAGTACATGTTGGCAATCATGGTCCCCTCAATGAACTGTAGCTCCCCAGTGCCGGCAGCACTCATGCAGGCCCAGACCATGACACTCCCACCACCATGCTTGACTGTAGACAAAACACACTTGTCTTTGTACTCCTCACCTAGTTGCTGCCACACATGCTTGACACCATCTGAACCAAATACATTTATCTTGGTCTCATCAGAGCACAGGACATGGTTCCAGTAATCCATGTCCTTAGTCTGCTTGTCTTCAGCAAACTGTTTGTGGGCTTTCTTGTGCATCATTTTTAGAAGAGGCTTCCTTCTGGGATGACAGTCATGCAGACCAATTTGATGCAGTGTGCGGCGTATGGTCAGAGCACTGACAGGCTGACCCCCCCATCCCTTCAACCTCTGCAGCAATGCTGGTAGCACTCATACATCTATTTCCCAAAGACAACCTCTGGATATGACACTGAGCATGTGGCACTCAACTTCTTAGGTTGACCATGGTGAGGCATGTTCTGAGTGGAACCTGTCCTGTTAAACCGCTGTATGGTCTTGCCCACCGTGCTGCAGCTCAGTTTCAGGATCTTGGCAATCTTCTTATAGCCTAGGCTATCTTCATATAGAGCAACAATTCTTTTTTTCAGATCCTCAGAGAGTTCTTTGCCATGAGGTGCCATGCTGAACTTCCAGTGACCAGTATGAGAGAGTGAAAGCGATTACACTAAATTTAACACACCCGCTCCCCATTCACACCTGAGACCTTGTAACACTAGCGAGTCACATGACACCAGGGAGGAAAAATGGCTAATTGGGCCCAAATTGGACATTTTCACTTAGGGGTGTACTCACTTTTGTTGCCAGTGTTTTAGACATTATTAGCTGTGTGTTGAGTTATTTTGAGGGGACAGCAAATTGACACTGTTATACAAGCTGTGCACTCACTACTTTACATTGTAGCAAAGTATCATTTCTTCAGTGTTGTCACATGAAATGATATAATAAATTATTTACAAAAATGTGAGGGGTGTACTCCCTTTTGTGAGATACTATATATATATATGTATATATATATATATATATATATATATATATATAGTGGGCGATTAGCTAGTGGGGATCAACTTTGCTGAGGAAAATAGTCAGCGTGCAGGCAATCCCATTACACCAGGGTCCCCAGAGAGCCCCCCCACTTACATCAGGGTCCCCAGAGAGCCCCTCCTCCTTACATCAGGGTCCCCAGAGAGCCCCCGCCCTTACATCAGAGTCCCCAGAGAGACCCTTCCTCACATCAGGGTCCCCAGAGAGCCCCTTCCTTACATCAGGGTTTCCAGAGAGCCCTTCCTTACATCAGGGTCTCCAGAGAGCCCCTTCCTTACATCAAGGTCCCCAGAGGGCCCCCCCTTACATCAGGGTCCCCAGAGAGCCCCTTCCTTACATCGGGGTCCCCAGAGAGCCCCCTTTTTCCCCCGAGAGACCCCTGGGGCTACATTCCTTCCCCGAGAGAC
>BLSH010340992.1:826574-849953 GCA_018402905.1 Glandirana rugosa | reverse complement strand
TACATCAGGGTCCCCAGAGAGCCTCCCCATACCTCAGGGTTCCCAGAGAGACCCCCTTTACATCAGTGTCCCCAGAGAGCCTCCCCATACATCAGGGTTCCCAGAGAGACCCCCTTTACATCAGGGTCCCCAGAGATCCTTCCCATACATCAGGGTCCCCAGAGAGCCCCCATTACATTAGGGTCCCCAGAGAGCCTCCCCATACATCAGGGTCCCCAGAGAACCTCCCCATACATCAGGGTCCCCAGAGATCCTTCCCATACATCAGGGTCCCCAGAGAGCCCCCATTACATTAGGGTCCCCAGAGAGCCTCCCCATACATCAGGGTCCTCAGAGAGCCTCCCCTTACATCAGGGTCCCCAGAGAGCCCCTTTCTTACATCAGGGTCCCCAGAGAGCCCTTTCCTTACATAAGGGTCCCCAGAGAGCCTCCCCATACATCAGAGAAAGAGGGTGGTGGATGAGAGGGGGTGAAAGAGAGAGAGGGGGTGGGAAAGAGACCCCCTAGCCCTGCCTGTAGTACCTACAGGGACATACCTGCTAATTGCGGGACTGCACCCACCTGCTAAGAGACTCAAGGCTATGGGCCCCAGACTCGGGGCTATAGCCCCAATAGCCACCCCCTAGCGATGCCCCTGCTCTCTGGTATGGAAGCACCAGGGAGAGCAGAAGTGCTTCCACACCACCTGGGTGGTAGTCTGGTAACAGTTTGCTACTGCCACTGCAAACTTGGTAAAGTGGTTCCCATAATTAGAATATGATAGTATCCGTTTTATGATGCGTCGAGTGTATGAGAGTCAGTACTTCCAGCAGGGCAAACATATACTAAGTCAGAAGTAGGATCAAGGCGTCAGCCCCCTTTGACACTGAACAGACTATACAGTGCCCAGTTCAATCAACTGGAACAGACCCACATACATGGCTTTTCTCTTGAACCAGGTGAATGTTCTGAGGACACATCAGTGTCCCACTTCCATGTGAATACTTTCTACCACAGAGAGGGTCCAGGCCCTTGACAGACCTGCCATGTCATTGACGAGTTATGGGGGTACACTATTCTGACATACAATAAACCATCCTTTGGGATGAAACAGCACCATTCACGCAACCGTTTTTTGGTTTCTGGCTATAGCTTGAATCTTTTTCTGGGACTGGGCCATCATTGTAATCATAATGCTTCTATCAGAGGGCAACCACTGGATCCAATGAAGATTATGTATCTAAGCAATTTGATTTCATATGTAAATAGATCTCACTTCATGGTTTGAGCTTTAGCCCATACTGATGCAGCTGGGCCAAAACAGCATCTTAGTGTAAGATGGTTCTCGATTGTGGCAGAAAACCCCACTATTTTGTCTAGATAGATCAGGATACTATCCATGTTCCTATCTGAAAGGCAGTGTTCCATTGTTCTCTAGGATCATTGCTTAGCCAGAACAGCATCCTTCTGAACTGGCATAGTTTAATTTGGAAAATAAAATCGGTCTTCAGATGGTCTGCCTTGGCGACAAGGGTCTGTCAATATGGGCCGGTGTTATCATGTGTGGAGATAAATTTTGCCTGTCCTAAGGTGGCAAGTGATTCCTCAATCCATGAAAGAGGATAGTGGTAACATCATTCAGACACATAGGGGGAGATTTACTAAAAGTGGAGCACATAGAATCTGGTGCAGCTGTGCACGATAGCCAATCAGCTTCTAAATTCAGCTTGCTCAATTACGCTTTGACAATAAAACCTGGAAGCTGATTGGTTACTATTCGGAGCTGCACCAGATTTTACATCTTCAGTTTTAGTATCTCCCACATATAGTCCACACTCAAAAACAGGGAGTGCCATCCTTCTTCCCCACCAAGATGATTGAAGCACATAGGCTCTTAATCCGACCATGCATGGATTGAAGTTCAGCCTGTTCAGCAGGGTAAAAATTTAGATCCATGACAGTGGTTTTACAGAACTTGATCTACCAATCGACTTCTGTTCAACCAACCTGTCAGTTTAATGCTGCTTGATCAGTGTAGTCTCCCTGCTGTTAGAACACAATATCTCAGTGGTAGTGATTCCTCCATCCACCTTGAATGTGTGAATGGGTCCCCTTGTTTAACAAAAAACGGAATCATCTATGGGTTGCTTTACTCTCTACAATCACCCTTGTTACATCATCTGTTCTAGAGTCTGCTTGAACCCCATGGTAAAGGTGTGAAGGTATGATTTGATGTGTCTGCTGGACAGGAGGACTCTTGTGAATATCTTATGTTCAGTCCCTTTGCTACAGCCCAGGTCACGGTCCCCTTGTGAGAATAGCAATGACTACTTATTCAATAGTTGCCTTTGTCTTCCTCACTCTGGCTCTCACTGAGACACTTTGCTGCTAATTGAGTGGGTTTCATATCTTTGGTGGTCAATTATAGGAGTGATAGTATTTGCTCTTTTGCGCACTCTCAGTTTGACCACTATGTCATATTCCATCTTGTCACATAGCAACAATCCCAAAACTCTCTAGGCTCTATGTGCCCCACCTTGAAGGCAATTCATGGTATGGGCCAGTTATAGCACTGTTAACCCAGAGAGCCGGTGCATTGAAATTGCCCTTGTGTTACAGATTTTAAATAGTACTGTACCATGATGGACTACTGTGAGGATCCTGGTGATAAATAAAGACTCTTCTGAGGGCAAGAGTCCACAAGAACAGTGAAACTTTGCAATCCATAACGAGGGCAATCACTGCCCATTTGGCCTATTATTTTTAGTGACGTTAACTTACTGGTAGCTGAATGACTGCCACCAATTATCAGCTTATTGCAGGGGAGAAATCTTATGGAGCTATCGGAACTTAACTACTATGTGTTCTCATTTCTCTGCCCTGGTTACCACCTGGGAGATTGCTACCGATGTCCAGACTGTGGTTCATGTAGACATAAGCTTGTTGGGGAGTATTTTCTACACCCTCAATCTGGCACTGCTCCTCTCCCTCTCCCCCACAATGAGATCTCCTCACGCTGCCAGACACTGCCCGGCTCTACTTCAATGCTTTTCATCAAAGGACAATTTTCTTAAAGGGATTTATTTTAGGAAAGTGTGCTTGAGGTAGAACTTGGAGTGGAAATTTATATAAATACTTTTTTGCAGGCATTCTATGCTTTGTCTTCCTCACTCTGGCTCTCACACTGCCACATTTTGCTTCATACTTTGTCTCTGCCCATTGCTACTCACTGTCCAATCTGGAGCCTTTCCTCTTGCCTTGGGTACAGCCTCCTCTCTCCCCAGTCATCTTGCCTGAGTAGATACCTGTCACAGGTCTATGGAGATTTCTCTCCTTATCATTTTCCTGTATCTTTCTGCTGCCTGTGGGACTACTCTGCTACATATTGAATTAAGAACTGATTTTCTTATTAGTATTTATGTTTTTTTCAATTTTGTATATGTATCATTAGTTTTTTCTATCGCTGAACTTTATATTTTTTATTCCTGGTATACACTATATGTCTAGTCGAGTGGTAGTTGCTTAAATTAACCCTTTTGACAGGTGGAGTATTTGTGGTTACAGATAGTGAGGACACCGATATCGGTGGTATGTTTCTCAGATTAAAAAATGTGATGGTATCCGATTTACACACTAATTGGGATATAACATAGCTTGAGCAATATATAGTGGAATATATGGTTCCCAGAATTTTGCGGCAGAATGTTAACCCACAAAATTGTGAAGCCCAACTAGAATCACTGTTTAATTATTTTAATGAAGCAGGTATAACTTTATTAAGCTTCTTGGTAGCTAAAAAGAAAGAGAAATTGGAGGCATTAGATGAGGAGATTAAAGGTCTAAGAGATAAATGAATGCCTTTTAAAGAAACCCCAGAGTATAGTTCTCTTTCACCCAGTCTTAAAGAGTATTTGGAAAAAGAGGACTGAAAACAGAAGGTACAAAAGAAGAAAAAGTACATTAGGGATGTAGGGGATTTTAAATCCAATCTTGTCTTCATTTGGCAGAAGCCAGTGGAAACGAATAATCCCCAAAATCCAATACCACCACCCCCTAATGGGGAGGGTGCTAGACCCTGGACCCCACTACCGCGGGGCCTTCAACCCCAGCGGACGAGTAGGCCATCCCATAGGGATGTACCACCACCCAGAGGTGGGCGACCTCCGACCAAAACCCTTAGAAATAACCGCCCGAAAGGGGGTAACAACTGTGGGTATAATTATAACGAAGATCGTTAATGCAGTCCGAGACCCTATCATCATGGACCCAATCCTAGGAATGAAGGAAAACATGGATCTAACAATAACAATAGGGACTATGGTTGGTGCTCTCCTAGGTCCCCCTGCTGATCTGAATTGCAGCAGAGAGGTAGGAGTAGACTGCAGAGTGACCCACATGGCGGATATGGTAGACACGACTATAATCATTCATCATAGCCTGTCTCTACCTATAATCAGTTCTCCCCCTTAAGATGAGTTAATCAATACTCCAATCCCTATCCATATATGGAGAATGAGTCTGACCAACATGACCGCTCACTGTATAATTACAACCAAAGAGATCCCAACACCAATAATGATTGGGGTTTTCCCAGGGAGGGATCAAATCCAAATACAGGCCAAGATCAAAAAGAAGCACCAGAGGAGGCAGGAGAAACAAGAGACAAGCGGAAAATAATCTAGTTGGACCTGGGATCTTTAACCTTAGCAAAATTATCCTCACAAAAGTGGAAACCATTATATTGGATAAAGGTCTCAAATATGTACCACCTAAGAAATTGGATAAATTCCATACCTTTATAGATATACATAAATATATCCGCATATTAAATGTACAATGTTATCTTCTTACAAATCCACCTATTGGCCACGCCAGAGTTGACACAGTTGGTTATGTCCATTCTGGCATGTCCAATCCTTCTTTGTTCAACCTCCGGTACCAATGTCCCGATCAGTCAATGTATTCAAAGACCTTGTCTGCAAAGACCTCAATACCCTCATAACTAAAAGACCCCATAACAACCCTTCGGTCACTAGTGGCTTAAAACAGCTGTGTGACCCAAAGGATTTGATAGTCCGCCCTGCTGACAAAGGCGGTAGCATAGTTGTCCTTGATAAAGTCGACTATGAGAAGGAAATGCTGAGGATTCTAGATGGGATACTTATATTGAAATTTCCTTTGATCCCACAAGGAAATATAAGAAGGATTTAGAAAATATTGTTAAGTCTGGATTTCAAGAATCCATTCTGGATAAAAAAGAGAAAGCATAGTTAGTTCCGTTAGCCCCCTGTATACCCACCATATACTATCTCCCCAAAGTATACAAAAGTACCACTAATCCCCCAGGGCGTCCCATTGTTAGCTGCATAGATTTTGTGACATCTCGAATTGGCCACTACATTTATTTCTACTTACCACTCCTGATTGCACGTATGCCTTCATTTCTTAAAGACACAAAGGATACTATTCAAAGACTGACCAATATAGATATTCTTGTGGGGTGTCTGTTGGTCACGGCAGACGTGACATCTTTGTACATGAATATCTCACACCTACTTGGATTAGAAGCGGTAGAATATTTTGTTGCTCGGGACTCACTGTTACCCCAAAACAACAACAATTTATCACGGAACTCCTATTATTTGCAACACACCATAATTAATTTTGTTTTAATGAGCAATTTTATTTGCAGATAAAGGGAGTGGCCAGAGTAGCCATGCGGGCTAAATTTGCCCCCAGCTTGGCCAATTTATTTATGGCCACGTAGTAGGAGGATGTCGTCTATGACCATTAGAGACCAGAGTTGGTCTTTTGGACAGGTTACATAGACGACATCCTCCTCCTGTGGAATGGCAGTAATGAGATACTTAGTGCCTATATGGATGATCTTAACTCTAATGATAGGGGCATCATATTGTCCTTTGAGGCCAGTTCCTCAAATTTTCACTTTTTGGACCTCGATATTAAAATTTAGGGTAACAAATTGGTTACAAGCACATATTTCAAACCAACTGACAGAAATTCGTACATTCCGACTGATAGTTGTCATCACCGAAGCTGGCTGCGTTCAGTTCCTCGCAGCCAGTTTTTGAGGACACGTCGGAATTGTACGAATATCCAAGATTTTGATACACAAGCTATTTCTGTGAGAGAGAAATTTATAGAAAATGGTTACACTGACACAGACTTAGATGTTGAAATATCCAGAGTACTTCAACTAGACAGGGCTCAACTTTTTCAAACAAATTCCAATAATTACAATAGGAAAGACCCTAGGTGGTCTTTCTTCACATCTTTCTCTATCCAGCATCGCCAGATTAACCAGATCTTCAATAGGCATTGGAGTATATTGAAGAATGATAGGGTTTTAAGTCCTCCATTGCCCGAAAAAGCTGATGTGATATATAGGGGAGTACCACCTCTCCGTATGAAAGTGGCCCCAAACATAATCAATCCCCCTACTAGACCCTCCTTTTTTCACAACCTTAAAGGATTTTTTCCATGTAAAAGATGTAAGGTTTGTCGCTTCAATTCACATCAGAATAGTAAAACTCTATCTTTTACTTCCACTATCACAAAACAACAGTACTCTATCAAACCTTGTATTACTTGTGCTACTACCAAAGTGGTTTATTTGTTGACTTGTCCTTGTGGTCAGCACTACGTTGGTAGAAACACTCGTAGTTTCTCCACAAGGGTAGGAGAACATATCTCCACTATAGTAGGAGGGAAGAAAAAGCACAGCGTGGAAAAACATTATGCTTGTTTCCATCAAAGTGATCCCAAAGGCATACAATTCCTGGCCATTGGCCAATATATCCCCCCGTGGTGAGGTGGATCTACTAAATGGACGGTGTCCAGGTTAAAAACCTATTGGATATATGAGCTATGCTCTTATTATCCATTTGGTATGAATGTGGAGTGGGACATCAATGCATTTATTAACAAGCTTGATGGTCCCACTCCCTAGGTTTTTCTCCGTTCCCTCTGATTTACACCACCATCTGATCCATCATTATGCCTTTTCAAATCAATTATATGTGTTGGAGAATATCCCAATCTTTATATATACCCTATTAATATGTTTTAAAATGAAATCCATGATGATTACAAACATTTTTATGTACCTGATATAGGATGATATTATTTATTCTTGTCATGTTTGTATCATTTGATGTGTTATTTTTGCCCCTTTATATCGTTATGATATTCATTTATAATATTAGGTAGGTAACACCCCTTAACTTTGTATATATATATATATATATATAGCATCATTTTAATATATTTCATTTATCTTTTGTTTAGATTTTTTATCTATGTGTCCTGTATGAAATGGAATTTCCCTCTTCTTGACACTAGATGGCGATATGTAATTTCACCCATAATGGCTTCACTATCATTTTATAATTTTAAGATATCTCTTTAGTAGACGCTGTCCATATTATTATATTATATATTATAACTCTTGGAGTTGGTTGTCTCTTTGTATATATTTAATTGCGGGGTACACCATCATGGACCGTGTGTTCACACCTATGATAGGGCTAATACCAATCCATGAAACACACACATATCTGGGTTGATGTTTGCTATGTGTGAGACTTCTTCATTGGCTATTATAGTTTCCCTTGGTCTTATTGCATAGGTTGACGCCGGCTGGGGCGAACTTTACATCGCTGCTGGTGTTTACCATACTGAGGCTTAGTGCATGTGACGTCACTTCCGCTTGACGCCACATCCGCCTGAGTCCCAGCTAAGTTCAGATCGAGGCTTGGTAGGGATGATGTCATGTCCGCCCTATATCCTAATGACTGCTTAGGATCCTCAGGGTTTTATGTAAGTGCACACCTTTTATCAATAAATCTACCATCGGAAGATACAATATGTGAAGCCTTTTGTTTCTATACATATCCACCATCATCTGACTACAACCTCCGAATCTTTTGGAACTCCTCCTAGGATGTGGAATGGCCGTATGACGATTCACTTGGTCTGCTGTATCCTGACTTTGTCACTTTGGATTCAACCTGGGGTTTTCTCCCCTGACCAGTTCATCTGACCCACTGGCCGTACGGTCATGTGAGTCCATACCAGCTGGTAAGCACACAATCTTACCACACTCCTTCCTATATAGCGGCATCGTTATTTATTGGATTGGATCACCATCGTATCACTTTATAAGATTGCCACCATTTTGGATTACATCAGTCACTCTTTCTGGAACTATATTAGAGACTATACTCTGCGCTATTTTTTCAGCACCTTATCATTCTATGGTTCTATCATGACCATAGTTTATGGATTATTGCACATACTGTTTACACATTGAATTATGAACTGAGCTTTGCACAGATTGGTTTACATATTGAATTATGGACTGATTTTCTTATAAGTATTTATTTATGTTTTTTAAATTTTGTATATGGATCATTATTTTTTTCTAGAGCTGCACTTTAGACTTGTGCATGGCCTAAAAATTTGTTAGTTTTCGTTCAGTTCCGTTTTTTTCCGGAAGTTTGGAAATTTGAAAAATTTGAAAATTGGAAATTCGAAAATTTGGAAATTTGCGAAATTCAAATACCTATAATTTAATAGTTAGTAAAATAAGTTAAGTTATTATTAGGTATTATTTCTGATTTTCTAATTTTCTAATTTCCGAATTTTGGATTTTCGGCTTTTCCGATTACCGAATTTCCGCATTTCGGATTTCCAATTTTCGGATTACTGAATCTTCAGATTAAAAAAAAATGAAAATTCAGAAATTCGAAATTTGGAAACTCGGATTCGTCCGAACTCACGAGTTTAGAAAAATTAGTTAAAAAACGAATTCGGACTGAAACAAATTGCACATGCCTACTGCACTTTATATTTTTTACTCTGCTACGGGTGCTGGCACCTTCTGTGCTCTCCTTGTTCTGAGTTTAAACCATCTGGTGTTTTATTGTATCAAAGTTATGTTTATTTTTACTTTCATCACATTTAGTCAGTGATTTTTACACTGAATTAATTTCTGTTTTCTGGGCTTGTTTCTTTATCTACATCTTTGGTCCTGCAGGCTGCAATGTAGTTCCTCCCATATACTTTTTCCTGTACCATTTTCTCCTGGCCCAGCCTTGATTCAGCTTGCGCAGCCATCTTGTCGAGGCAGCATGAGCTTTGTCACACCTTTTTACTTGTTTCTGCCACCTGCCATTAATGCCTGAGTTTTACTCCTCAATTTATGCCCATTTTATATGTACTATTTTGTTGCTGTTCTTTTGTGCTCTGCCCTTAGACATTTACGCACCATTTTTTAGTTAAAACTTTGAGCCTTGCTCTTGATGATGTCATCATATGTGGGTGGTATATTTGTTGTTATGTTTCACTTTACTGTTGTCCTGAGGAAGACAAGCTTATGCGTTGTCAAAGCATCAAAACTGACCTTTCAAGCCCTGATGAATGCTGCCTTATCCTTTGTAACTTTTACATGCAGTATATATATATATATATACTGTATATATATATTGTGATGTTATGCAAGGCACCACAAAGGACGGGCGATAATTGTTGTCTTGCATCCAATCATTTTGAGGTGACTAGCGGAAGTTCATCCCAGGTTTTGCCGGCCACCATGGCAGAGCTGGTTCAGGCCTGGTCTTTCTGGTCCACTCAAATCCCTCTTCATCTGCATTTAATGACCAGGAAGAGAACAGAGGAGAGCTCTATCCTGAATCTCAGAGGGAGAAAGCTGAGAGAGCTCTGCGTGCTAAGTTGAACTCTAAGAACAAGGTTTGCACTGTGCTTATGTTTTGTGGGTGTCGGGGAGAGCCCCACACTGTATAGAGAGGAACCTGTTTGTTTAGTTTAGCGACAGGCGGTGAGGTTTTGTTTTCTGTTTTTTTTTTGTGTTTTTAGCTTGCAAACCTGAAATAATAAACCTGGCAAGCCGCCAGATTTTTAAGAACCTTTGATCTCTTGTATGATAGACATCCCAGGGGCTGCTAGATGTTACAAAAGAGATGTGGAAAGGAGAGGCCACCCCATATAGAAGCGCTGTAGAGCATGTCTCCTTGATGCAGGATCAAATCGCAGCTGTCCTGCCCCTTGTACGAGAGCATATGGAGCAAGCTCAGGAAGCCCAGAGAAGGGTTTACAATTGGGGTGCCAAAACCCAAACTTTCAACCCCAGAGACAGAGTGCTGGTACTAGTCCCCACGGTCGAAAGTAAATTCCTGGTAAAATGGCAGGGTCCCTTTGAGATTAGGGAAAGAGTAGGGAAATAAACTACAAAGTTTACCAGCTTGGGAAAAGGAAAGCCTGTTACCATGTTAATCTCCTAAAACTGTGGAAGGACAGGGAGAGTTTATTGGCAGTGCCCACTCGCCAAAAAGACAGATTCCCCCTGACCCCAGATGTCCCCATAATCAATTCCTTGTCACTAATGCAACAAATTGACGTTAAGAAATTTGTCTGTAAAAATAGAGATTTTTTCTCTCCCTTACCCGGCCTGGCCACTGTACTACAACATGACATAATTACGGAACCACGGGTCCGTGTAAATGTAAAACCCCACCAAATACATGAGGCTAGATGAGAGGCAGTGGCGAGAGAAATAAAAACCATGTTGGAGTTAGACTTATAGAGGAGTCCCACAGCGCCTGCTCAAGCCCTGTAGTACTGGTCCCAAAGCCCGATGGCACTATCCGGTTCTGTAACGATTTCAGGAAGCTGAATGAAGTGTCTAAGTTTGATGCATATCCGATGCCGCGGGTTGACGAACTTGTGGAAAGGTTGGGAGGCGCCCAGTACATAACAACCCTAGACTTAACAAAGGGATACTGGCAGATCCCCCTAATTGAGATGGCATAGGAAAAAAATGGCCTCTACCCCGAGGGGTCCTTCCAATACAAGCGAATGCTGTTTGGTCTGCATGGGGCCCCTGTATCCTTTCAGAGGATGATGGACAAGACTTTGAGGCCGCATCAGCCCTATGCAGCGGCCTAGCTAGATAATGTCGTCATCCACAGCCCATATTGGGAATCACATCTGCCCTAGGGTGCAGGCAGTGGTAGATTCACTGAGGGTAGCAGGTTTAACAGCCAACCTGTAAAAGTGTGCCATAGGTCTAGAGGAGGCCAAATACCTTAGGTATGTTATTGGTCGGGTCTGATTAAGCCCCAGACCAAGAAGATCGAGGGCATTCAAAAGTGGCCCCAACCAGTGAACAAGAAACAGGTTCGGGCCTACTTGGGGATTACAGGGTATTACCGACACTTCATCCCTAACTTTGCCACCATTGCCGTCCCTCTGACCGATCTGACAAAGGATAGAGCGCTAGGAATAGTTAAGTGGAGCTGAGAAGGCCGTGCTGTTCTGTCCCAGATCAGAGATGGTGAGGAGCACCTGGTCGTCTACTTAAGCAGGAAGCTTAATAGACATGGAAATAATTATACCATTGTGGAGAAGGAGTGCCTGGCTATCAAGTGGGCCTCAAAGGCCCTAAAATGCTACCTGCTGGGAAGGTCATTTAGGCTACCGGGAGAAAAATAATCGGGTGACTAGGTGGTTCCTGGCCCTACAGCCGTTTAAGTTCTCAGTTGAACACCAGGCTGGAAGGCTCCAAAATAACGCTGATGGTCTTTCCCGGGCCCACTGCATGTTGGGACAGCTGCTCCGCCCGAGGGGCTTGAGCAGAGGGGGGGATATGTGATGTTATGCAAGGCACCACAATGGACGGGCGATACTTGTCGCCTCGCATGCTATAATTTTGAGGAGACTAGTGGTAGTCCGTCCCGAGTTTTGCACGGCCACCGTGGCAGAGCTGGTTCAGGCCCAGTCTTTCTGGTCCACTCAAACCCCTCTCCACCTGCATTTAATGACCAGGAAGAGAACAGAGGAGAGCTCTATCCCGGATCTCAGAGGGAGAAAGCTGAGAGAGCTCTGTGTGCTAATTATTAGCATAATTATTCTGTGTGCTAAGTTGGACTCTAAGAACAAGGTTTGCACTGTGCTTATGTTTTGTGGGTGTCGGGGACAGCCCCACACTGTATAGAGAGGAATCTGTTTGTTTAGTTTAGCGACAGGCGGTGAGGTTTTGTTTTCTGTTTTTGTTTGTGTTTTTAGCTTGCAAACCTGAAATAATAAACCTGGCAAGCCGCCAGATTTTTAAGAACCTGTCCTCCATGTCGGATGTTTGCATCTGAAAAGTGATCCCCACGAGCTAATCTCCCACACAATATATACAGTATTTCACAAAATTGAGTACACCCCTCACATTTTTGTAAATATTTTATTATATCTTTTCATGTAACAACACTGAAGAAATGACACTTTACTACAATGTAAAGTAGTGAATGTACAGTTTGCATAACAGTGTAAATGCTGTCCCCTCAAAATAACTCAACCCACATCCATTAATGTCTAAACTGCTGGCAACAAAAGTGAGTACACCCCTAAGTGAAAGTATCAAAATTGGGCCAAAAGTGTCACTATTTTGTGTGGCCACCATTATTTTCCAGCACTGCCTTAACCCTCTTGGGCATAGAGTTCACCAGAGCTTCACAGATTGCCACTGGAGTCCTCCATGATGACATCACGGAGCTGGTGGATGTTAAAGACCTTGCACTCCTCCACCTTCCGTTTGAGGATGCCCCACAGAAGCTCAATAGGGTTTAGGCCTGGAGACATGCTTGGCCAATCCATCACCTTTACCCTCAGCTTCTTTAGCAAGGCAGTGGTCATCTTGGAGGTGTGTTTGGGGTCGTTATCATGTTGGAATATTGCCCTGCGGTCCAGTCTCTGAAGGGGGGGGATCATGCTCTGCTTCAGTATGTCACAGTACATATTGGCATTCATGGTTCCCTCAATGAACTGTAGCTCCCCAGTGCCGGCAGTACTCATGCAGCCCCAGACCATGACACTCCCACCACCATGCTTGACTGTAGGCAAGAGACACTGGTCTTTGTACTCCTCACCTGGTTGCCGCCACACACGATTGACACCATCTGAAGTTTATCCTGGTCTCATCAGACCACAGCACATGGCTCCAGTAATCCATGGCCTTAGTCTGCTTGTCTTCAGCAAACTGTTTGCGGGCTTTCTTGTGCCTCATCTTTAGAAGAGGCTTCCTTCTGGGACGACAGCCATGCAGACAAATTTGATGCAGTGTGCAGCTTATGGTCTGACCACTGACAGGCTGACCCGCCATCCCTTCAACCTCTACAGCAATGCTGGCAGCATTTATAAGTCTATTTCCCAAAGACAACCTCCAGATATGACGCTGAGCATGTGCACTCAACGTCTTTGGTCGACCATCGTGAGGCCTGTTCTGAGTGGAACCTGTCCTGTTAAACCACTGCCGCGGCCATTTTATTAGGTACATAGAAAATAAGGGCTTTATGGAGAGTGTCACCGTCCTAAAACTGATAGAAACAACAAAAGGAATCGTAAAAAGGAACACCCCAAAAAAATTGTGGACTTTACGGGCACACCATGAGACAATTCAAATATATAAAAAAATCAATTTATTAAAGAATTCATTAACAGCATATAAATCAGTTAGAAAGTATTTAGTGGGTAGGTAAGTACCTCTCCCTATAACAGGTTAAGAAAGTACAGTTTATAAATCAACAAGAGTATATATCAATGATACATGATTACAAGATGTACAGGCATATGAGTCAATTCTGTGATTGGTCAACGCGTTTCACAAAAAGCTTCTTCAGGACCATGTATTGTGTAGGCCAAAATGTCTTAATATAAGTGAGAGACAAATGAGTACATTATGTTATCACATTTAGCATTTGTTATTTTGTAACGAAAATAACATGCTAAATGCAGATCCCCGTTCTGACAGGGGACATGACAGGGATCTACTGTTCCCAGTCATCGGGAACAGTGATCTCTGTCATATCCCTGCCAGCCCATCCCCCCTACAGTTAGAACACACCTAGGGAACACAGTTAATCCCTTGATCGCCCCCTAGAGTTAACCCCTTCCCTGCCAGTGTCATTTTTACATTGATCAGTGCATTTTTATAGCACTGATCAATGTAATAATATCACTGGTCCCCAAAAAGTGTAATTTGGGGTCAGATTTGTTCGCTGCAATGTCATAGTCCCGCTAAAAATCGCAGATCGCCACCATTACTAGTGAAGACAACAAAAAAAATAAAAGTCCCTAAATCTATCCCATAGTTTGTAGACGCGATAACTTTTGCGCAACCCAATCAATATATGCCTATTGCGATTTTTTTTTAGCAAAAGTATGTAGAAGAATACATATTGGCCTAAACTAATGAATATATTTTTTTTATATTTTTTTTATATGTATTATAGCAAAAAGTAAAAAAAAAGTTATATTTTTCAAAATTGTCACTCATTGTTTGTTTATAACGCAAAAAATAAAAACCTGAGAGGTGATCAAATACCAATCAAATATGCAATTGGCAGTTAAAGCGACACAGTATCGCAAAAAATGTCCTGGTCATTAAGGGGGCAAATCTTTCCGGGTTCACTGTACTCCAATGGCCTCCACAGTCACCAGATCTCAATCCAAAAGAGCACCTTTGGGATGTGGTGGAACAGGAGATTTGCATTGTGGATGTGCAGCCGACAAATCTGCAGTGACTATGTGATGCTATCATGTCAATATGGACCAAAATGATTAGATAAGGCTCTCAGTAATTATTCAACTTCAGCTTAAGGGTGCCTTCTCCTTTAACAGCGTCCCTTGACCTTCTCCACTCTGCACAGCCCGACATCAGCTAAGCTCCACTGATACCTGGCACTCCAATGTTTCCCTCATTCAAGTAGACAAAATAGAGATGCTCCCATAGTGTGATATAGTTAAAGTAAATCGCATTTATTAATATCTACAAAGTGCCTGCTTACATTAAACAAAGTGTAAAGAGCATATGAAAACATACAGCAGCGTTTTTCGCCTCTCACTCTACTTCCAGTAGCCCTGTGCATTCTGGCCACGTCCTACGCGTTACGTCACGTCACGTGACTTCATCAGGGTAATTTTTATCGGGACTGCAACATTGCCGCGGACAAATCGGACACTTTTGACACTTTTTTTGGGACCAATGACATTTATACAGTTTTAAATAGCCACTGATTAGTGTATAAATGTCATTGGCAGGGAAGGGGTTAAACTCTAGGGGGCAATCAAGGGGTTAAGTATGTTCCCTCACTGTGTTCTAACTGTGGGGAAGCTGAGCTGGCAGGGGCATGACAGATATAACCGATCACTGGGAACAGTAGATCTGTGTCATGTCCCCTGACAGAATGGGGATCCGTTGTGTTTACATCGGCGGTTCCCCATTCTGCCTCTGTAACAGGCGATCGCAGGTCGCCGGCGGACATCGAGTCCTCCCAACCTGCGGGCACGCTCACAGAGAGCGCAGCGGGTGGGCACGGTCATCTGCAAATCGCGCATGCGCAACCGACGTACAATGACGGTGGTTTGCGCAGGAGAGCTGACCTGCCACAGTACAAGTGCAGCAGCTGGCAGTGATGCCTCATGCTGCCATTGTAGAGGTCTATAAACTGCAATACACTGCCCCGGAGTAAGTATTCATTACAATACTTGCAGTGAATGCCATTCATTATTATTATACAGGATTTTTATACTGCGCCAACAGTTTACGCAGTGCTTTATAGCTTGAGAGTAGACAGTACAAATACAATACACTTAAATACAGAAGGAATCAGAGGGCCATGCTCGTTAGAGCTTACAATCTAAGAGGGAAGGTCAAGAAATACAAGAGGTAATAACTGCGGGGGATGTGCTGATGTAGAAGATAAATATACAGTTGTTAGGTGGGAGCCAGATAGGCTTCTCTGAAGAGGTGAGTTTTCAGGGATCGTCTGAAGGTAGACAAAGTAGGAGAAAGTCGGGCAGATTGGGGTAGAGCATTCCAGAGGATGGGAGAGTCTCTGGCGAAGTCCTGGAGGCAAGCATGGGATGAGGTGACAAGGGAGCTAGAGAGCCAGAGGTCTTGGCAGGAGCGAAGGGATCGATTTGGTTGGTATTTTGAGACTAGGTTAGTGATGTAGCTAGGGGCCAGGTTGTGAATTGCTTTATAGGTTATTGTCAGTATCTTGAATTTAATTTGTTGGTTGAGTGGCAGCTAATGGAGGGATTGACATAGGGGTGTAGCAGACGCCGAGCAGTTTTTAAGGTGGATGAGCCTGGCGGCAGCATTCATAATGCACTGAAGTGGGGAGAGCCTATTTAGAGGTTAGCCAGGGAGGAGGGTGTTGCAGTAGTCAAGGCGGGAGATGACCGGGGAGTGGATTAAAAGCTTTCTGGTGTCATTAGTTAGGAAGGGACGTATCTTGGAGATGCTGCGGGGGTTGAGGCGGCAAATTTTAGATAGCCATTGGATGTGGGGCCAAAAGGTTAGTTCGGAGTCCAGGTTTACACCTAGGACCTTAGCGTGGGGAGACGGGTTGATAGTTGAGCTGTTAATTTTGACAGAGAAATCTGTGGAAGAGGCAAGAGAGGGAGGAAATATCATAAGCTCAGTTTTGGATAGGTTGAGTTTGAGGAAGTGATGTGACATCCAGGTTGATATGTCTGTTAGTAAGTTGGTGATGCGTGAGGAGACAGATGGAGAGAGCTGGGGGGTGGAGAGATAGATTTGTGTGTCAGCGTAGAGATGATACTGAAAGCCGTGGGAGGCAATCAACTGACCCAGGGAGGCAGTGTAGATTGAGAAAAGGAGAGGTCTCAGAACAGAACCTTGGGGGACACCGACAGTGAAAATAAGAGGAGAGGAGGAAGTAGAGTTGTAAGTGACATTGGAGAAGCGGTGGGATAAGTAGGATGAGAGCAAGTGAAGAGTACAGTCACGGAGACCAAAGGAGTAGAGTTTTTTGAGGTGGAGGGGGAGGTCCACTGTGTCAAAGGCAGCAGAGAGGTCCAGGAGTAGTAGTACAGAATAGTGTCCGTTGGTTTTAGAAGTTAGTAGGTTATTTGTGAGTTTAAGGAGAGCAGTTTCCGTGGGGTGTTGGCAGTTTGGAGGCAGGAATAGTATTTTAGAAGGGCAGATTTGTAATGTTTGAGTCTTCTTGGAGCTTAGTCTTATGCCACAGGCGTTCAAGAGCATGGCTACGTTTTCTGAGACTTCTGGAGTTGTCTGTTTGCCAAGGTTGTAGCGGCCGGGGCCTGATTCTGCATGCATTCATTGGTCAATGTTGTCATCTTGTACACAAGCTTGTATAACAACTTTTTTATGAGCTCATTATGTTGGACAGTATCAAATGCAAATGAAATCAAGATTTGTCTGACATGATCTTCCCTCAGTAAAGCCATGCTGCTTTGGGACCTTCAAGTTGTGTGTGATGGCCTTCTTGCCATCCCTTCCTTGTTCCTCGAATGAGTATTCCTGTCTGTGCTTCAACATGCATAACGCTGTCTCAAGATGAGTGATCCCTTCTGTCAATTTCTGGATCGCCACCTCCTATGAATCAGTCTGTTGGCAGGTGGGTCTATTGATTTCCCAGCTATGATGACCATGGCTGTGTCAGAGCCTGTATGTTTCTGACCTTGTCATACAGCAGTCCATCAACAAATTCTTCCTTCAGCCATCCATCTGCATCCAACAGCCAGATTATCCTACTCTATTCCTTTCTGTGGCATATATCTGCTGTCATGTCTAGCAGTTCCAGTACTTATTGTGAAATGCATTCTCCCACTCTCTGAATCTGTTTACAAAGTGGGTCCTAAAGTGCCCTAGTGTGTTCACTTGGCCATATACCATTTCTAGGTGGTTAACTATCTTGTCAAGGGAATACTGGTATTTCACTGGGAGGTGCAGGATTAAACTTCTTGCTTCCCCCTCTAAGGTGTAATTGGCCAGTTATATCTGCTGAGCAAGCAGGATCTCATATGATTGTATCAGCCTCTGCAATCTCTTGACCTAATCATCCAATTCCTGACCTGACCCTGTGTATTTGGATAATTGTTGCAAAGGAAATGCAGCCTGGAATAAGTGGGTCATTACTGAAGTGGCGGTAGGTGGCCTGCTTCCCTCTGGAGTACCAACGGGCACGCTGTCATGCCACTCCTATTTCTGATCTGGCCAATCCATTCTTAATTGTCAAGTTTAACAGTCTGGACCAAATAATCAGGCATGGAGTAACCGATGCAAAGTTAGAAGTTTCTTTTGGACCAAGTTGTCATTTTATTAAGATATTTCTGACACGGAGCCATTATATCTAGAATTACACCCCAAAATGCATCCTTCTACTCTTCCTGAGTATGGGGATACCACATGTGTGGCACTTTTTCACTGTCACACAAAGGGTCCCAAAATCAAAGGAGCACCTTCAGGCTTTCAAGAGGTGTAAATTCCACATCTGAATTCCTGAATACTTTTCACATTTTCAGAGGCCCTGAAGTGCTAGGACAGTAGAAACAGCAAAAAAAAAAAAAATAGCCACACAGCCATTATTCCTAGAATTACACTCCAAAACACATCCTTTTACTCTTCCCGAGTATGGGGATACCACATATGTGGCACTTTTTAACTGTCATATAAAGGGGTCCAAAATCTAAGGCTCACCTTCAGGCTTTCAAGAGGCGTAAATTCCATATCTGAATTCCTGAATAATTATCACATTTTCAGAGGCCTTAAAATGGAAGGACAGTAGAAACACCCACAAAATCGCCACATTTTTATAGCAGACGACCTAGGGTTGTAGGAAAGATGGTCACTCGTAGATGATGTCAAAAGTTTTATTGAAAGCTAAACATGGACTCAGATATAACAGTGCCTCCTATAGACTGCTTCCCCTGATGCATTTTGCCCCTCCCATGGGGCTTGGTTACACAGATTGACACTGTGGAATTGGAAAAAAAACAAAAACCTATACAAGCAAAACAATACTCAAATTACAAAAATGTAAAGGAAAAGCAAGCATATCACATGTCCTGCTCAACACAGATTCCCTCTTCTTTGCCCTCCCTCTTCTCCCCTCTTCCATCCTATTCAGAGATCCCCACCCCCTTTTTCCCTTCTTCCCCTGTCCTTTTCACAAGATTCGGAGTTCTCCACCAACCCCTCCCTTTCCTCCACTGTCCCTTCACCCTTTCCCCCCCCATCCCTCCCTTCCCCTTTCCCTCATCACCCCCCCACTTACCACTTCCCCACACACAATGGCTCTGTGTGTGTTAGGCAGCCCATACATTCATCATTTTTTCCGTTCAATCAGAGGGTTTAACAAAAACAAAAAATCTGATTCCCCATCCACACATTTGCTGCAGATGAGGGAATCCTACTGCTGCGCTATTGTGTTCTGGTGGTGGGGAGCCTTCACCACAATCAGAATACAATCATCAGTGTTGCCGGCTAAAGCTGGCGGCACTGATCAATCAGGAAAAGCCCAACAAGCTGGTTGTACAATAGTCGATTGGTAGACCAGGGAGCACATACATGGATAAAATTTTTATCCATGTATGGCGGCTTTAGAGGAAGGGGGGAACTAGCTGCTTATTACAACCAGCATTTACTTTTGTGACAACTTTGAATCATAACAGCGATACAACGCACAGAGCCACCCTCAATGGCTCTGGGCTTTTTTTTGCTTGTAATCAGCATTGTGCCATTCACAGATGTGATCACAAGCATTGTTTAATTGTGTGATAGCGGTGATTCATCATAGAAATCACATGGTACAGAGCAACTTTTATTGACCCTGTACCTGTTTTTCCTGATCTACACTGTATAATGACACTGTGATTACACGTATGGTGCTTGTGCACCGGCAAGCACAGTAAACACAAAGATGTTTAAGGATATATGATATGACCCTGTAGAGCAGTGGTTCTTAACTCCTGTCCTTGGGACCCACTAACAGGCCAGGTTTGCAGGATAACTGAAATACATCATAGGTGATATCATTTGCTGCTCAGTGATTGCAGTATTCTAGTCTGCATCTCCCCAAGGTAATACTTAAAATCTGGCCTTTTGGTGGGTCCTGAGGACAGGATTGGGGTTAAATGGAGCTATCATTAACTTCCATCTTTTAGCATTAAAAAGCAGCCCTTAAAAGTCAGCTGCTACAAAAACTGTAGCCGCTGACTTTTAATAAATAGGCACTCACCTATTCCAGGATCCAGTGGTGTACTCACCTAGCCATTTCCTCCCTGTGTTCTCCCTCGACGGTGCCGACATCTTCACTATGGGCACCCAGCTGTGGCTTCACAGCTCGGTGCCCACTGTGTATGCACGAGTGGCGCTGCTCTCTGTGACTAGTCCCAAAGTCTTCTGGGACCTGTCATGTGTCCCAGAAGACTTTGGGAAGGAGGAAGGTAGGAGAACTTATGCTTACGATCTCCTAAGGCAATTGGAATGGGAGTGGGAGTGGGCACCTGTCCAAATTGGGTGCCCGCTCTCCCTCTCCTCCCCAAAAGCTCAATTTCACAAACAGGAGCTGGGGAGGGGGCCTTAAAGCAAAAGTTCCCCTTTTGGGTGGAGCTCCGCTTTAAACTTCAGTCCAGTGACTGTACCCAAGGCTTTTCCTCTGTCTCCCCTAACACAGTGATTACTCTGTTCAGTGCGATGTTCTGGTAGATCATATGGTAAAGGGGATGGCTAATTTGTGTGATGGATTTTTACAATGGCACATCACGGAGTAAAAGTAAAAACAGACTGAACTGTGTGAGTATGATATATTTTACAAGAACTGTTTTCTATTTTTTTAAAAACATTTTTTCTGATATCTAAGTTGGGTCCACATCGGAAAATAACTAGTTTGCATTCCCTTAAGCTTTGCTGTATAGTACCAAGCAATATTTTTAAATGCAAACATTAACTTTTTAAATATTTTGGCAGGTAGTATTTTGAATAAGCACGAAGAATAGTTTTTTTTAAACATTCCAGTCAGCTGTCAGGTGCTGAATCTACTTTATCATGACCATGAATTTGTCTAGTGCCTAATAACAATCTGCAATCTCTCAGGGTGCAAGGTGTTTTCCTTTTCCAGTTAAACAGACATTTATTAGCTAAGTAGACAAAGGTATTTCATTTTTGAGAGACCATGGAGCATATTTAAAGCAGTAAATGTGATATTAACCAAAAATTCACTGACGGAAAATAATCCCTTGTATATTAATACATGGTCACCAAGAAGATTTACAGCAATGCCTTATAATTATGCCCCTTTTAAAGCGTTCCTGCCGAAATATAACTTTTAAGATAAAAATACTCCAGAATACTCATGTCTTGTGCTATTTAACAGAGGTATGCTGTAAACTATGCCCAAATTTCTATTTGTGCAGCATTGTTCCTACACAGTGCGGCCATTTTCAGTGTGGCCATCTGGAGCCGCAGCGTCCTTCTTCCTGGATTCCGTGCATGCTGGCTACCCAGAATGCACCTGCCGATCTTGCCCATGTGCAGTGCGGTGCAATCTTTGTCAGCTTGACATGGCATGGCTCCAGTAACATTTAACATTGGCTTCTATGGAAAATCTTGGTCAGCTTGACAAGGCACTGGAGCAGTATCATGTCAAGCTGACCAAGATTTCCCCATAGATGCCAAAGTTAAATATTACTGGAGCCGTGCCATGTCAAGCTGACCAAGATCTCCCAGGAGCCAATGCAAAGCTGGAAATGACATATGGTGCCGTGTCCCCTAAAGAAGGAAATTAAATTAGATATAGGCATAAATCAGGTAAGTGAACAGAAAAAAATAAATACATTGCCAATCATTTTAAGGATGCACACTAGTGCTGCATGGTGGGGAGTGAAAAATGTGGGTGGAACTCTTTAATTGCAACATTGAGACTTATGCTTCATTTATGACTTGATATTCTGTTGAGAAACTTGAAAATATGTTATCAACATTTTGAAACACTAAGCATCCATATGTAGCACAAAGGAACTGCTGTTTCCTGGGTCCCCTATTTCCTCTGCCCAGGAAGTAAGCACTGTGGCCAATAATTGCCTTGTAAAACGACCCATTCCGTTTAAAATAGAAATGAAAGGCAAAACATGTGTGTATGGTTATAAAAAAACATTATAAATATATATTTTTCCCCTCTTTTAGAAGTGCTCACATTCCTCTGTTCTCAGCTGCATAAGAGCTGGGGGGAGGAGAAGCAACAGTACACTGATCTTCCCAGTGAATTGCTGTGCAGAAGGGTGTGTCTGGACAAGTTTGATCATAGGAGGAGAGCAGGCTGAGTTCCCAGCATAGCTAGAGAACTGACCACTGTGTGCTCTCCTGCTTAATGTGGTCAGTTTTGAATTGGAAAGCAGATGGACTGCCAGGAACACCAGGGATTATACAAAAAGAGGGCAGTAAAAAGAGAACAGGATGCTCTTCCACGCTAGTACATGGTACAGCAGGCACATTAGGAATATGAAATGTTGGGGTAACAAACACTTTAAGGTTGAATATATGTTTATTGGATACAAAAACAGAAAATTGTCAAGCTGTCAATCCAATACATGAGAATAGATGTTCCAGAAAAGCAGAGCAATGTAAGTGCAAACAAGTCAGCATTGAAATTACAAGATCAACTTGTATTAAAACAGTAGTATTATGATCCATGCAACTGATCAGTCTATAATGCCGGAACAATCAAAACCAATACATATGTATACTCTGACTCTCTTATGACAGCCTATAAATCCTCAGACAATATATAGGGAAGAGGTAAAATAAGGGGAAGGAAGGAAAAAAGGGAAAATAAAAATAGTAAAGAGAAGAAGAAAGAGTGAAAATAAAGAGAAAGAAAGGAAGAGGTGGAAGGGGAGAATAGTAGCGAGCTTACTCCCGTGACCGGTTTTACAAGAAAAGTTAAATGCAGGCCATCAGAG
Organism: Glandirana rugosa; assembly: GCA_018402905.1. Classification (NCBI taxonomy): domain Eukaryota; kingdom Metazoa; phylum Chordata; class Amphibia; order Anura; family Ranidae; genus Glandirana; species Glandirana rugosa. The sequence goes on along the minus strand of BLSH010340992.1, from coordinate 827,156 downwards.
GCTAGCAACATATTCTGTTTTTCATCTTATCTGAAGAGGAATAGTGCATCCACATGTACCAGATATTTTTGAATGCTTCCCACTTATCTAATTCTCTAGCTTGCACCTCTTCCATTAACATGGTGTCATTCATTACATTCACCTTTACATTCATTACATTCACATTACATTCAAGGAAAGTAAAGAGGATATGTTCAAGCGCAGTGTGAACCGTGGACTAGGGATCAGATGGAGTGGTTATGCTGTGAGCATGTGATGGGAGGCATTTAGGTGGGGGCAATCACAGATGACTGTCGTATTGGTGAGGTAGACTAGGGATCAGGTGCCAAGTGTGACGCGAACTTGTATAGGAGAAATGAAAGGAACTTACATTACACTTACATTACTTACATTTCCACTTACATTACTTACTGTGGTACAATTACCTTCTCCACGTTCGATCTCTTAATCTATTCACCCTTCGTAAGTTTTTATAGACCATGTACACCTACGTGATAAGGAGAAGTCTATTCTACTTTTTGTCTTATACAACGATCGGAGACTACCGGACGTAAATTGAAAAGAACATTTTGGCCAGTGCCC